>JAULCE010091322.1:0-12738 GCA_032359355.1 Macoma nasuta | reverse complement strand
GCATTATTTTCGTTTAAGGTGAAAGCACAGGGCTGCCGCCGTATGGCGTACCACAATGCCATGTAATTATATTTCACTCGTGGGAAGCAAAGGTGGTGTTCTCACTCGTGGCTTCGCCACTCGTGAAACACAACATTTGCTTCCCACTAGATGAAATATGATTCGATCTACAATTATCCTCTATACCTTAAGTAATCTTTTGCTCAAACAATTATTCACCACTTCAGCAGCACTATTACTGTTACTATTAATGTAGGCAACATTTCAAGTTGAACTTCTAAAACAAACTTAATTATAAAATGCATAATTCATAATTGCCCAAATATAGGTAATTTGGAAATGAACAACCTTAATTTTTGACAAAAATGAAGACCTAGCCAAATTATTATGGTTAAAACAATCATTTGTTATTAAGGCGGGTTGGTAGTTTAACCGCAATAAAGGAAAATAACGCATAACCCTGTATTCCATAAAAAGCACATTTTGCCGTCTCTATGCATGTACATGTAGCAGATGACTTTTGAAAAAGCATTTGCACGTAACAATCAGATAATGAATACCGTACAATGTTTACAAAACAATTAAAAACATGACATTTACTTTGATTAGATATTCGTCCTTTTCATTGGAATCTCTCCTTGTGGAAAAGTCTAAAATAGCTTATGGTGTAGAAGGTGAAACCGTGGCGACTGATCAAACTGGGTACATGTATGTCAAATTTGTTTGCAGCAGACGATATATTTACAGACGACGATTGGCTCGGCGTGGCCAAGGTTAACAAGAACTGCCCATTGCTGTTTATTGTTTAAATCCCGAGGGCCATGTCAGCGACATGTTATACAAGGATCGGGGCTTTATTGATTGTGAACAAGACTAATTCATGGAAAGAATCCTGTAAGACAGGTACTTTTGAGCACCCGACACCTCTACGGAGGTCAAACCACTTTGAATATACAGCAGAGGTCAACCCACTTCAAAAATAGAGTTAAACCACTCTAAAGCATCCATAGGGACAACTTTTGAGACAATTGATAGCTTATACAGTGATACAGTGGTGCACTTTACACAGGCTATCTTTAATCTTATCCACAAGGAAAGAATCTGATGGCAAATATAAATATCTTGGTAAATGAAAAATGTTATTTTTGAATTAAATTGAAATAATTGTAGGAAAAGGAGCATTTGCTCGTTACGAGCAAATGCTGCATTTCCTTCACTGTTTTCAATGGCCATCAGTTACAGAGGTCCAAAAGGCGCTTATGTAGAGGAAAGGGTTTAAACCATCAACAGCCCAATACGGACAGACTTTGAGACAGTTGGTAGCTTAGTGCATGTCGAAAGTAATGCAGAAAGCTCAATGTATAGGAGCTTTCTGCTTTTCTTTTTATATACATTATACTACATCATGTCTTTAGAGACCCCCATGCTTCTTTATTGAGTTGCCGATTTAGAGAGGTTGTACTGTACGCTTTTAAATGTTGGGTATATCCTATATAGTATTATTTTCATCAGATACTAACAGTGTGAATGAATATAAACAATCAAACCACGTTATTGATAAAATGCACTTTTGATTACACACACACCATTGTTTGTTCTTGTAATAAAGGTTAGCAACAAATGGATAAAACACAAAAAATTGTTTGACGCAAGACTGCAAGAAGGCAGCCCACTGAGAGGCGGTTTCAAAGCGTTAAGTAAATAACCAAATGTCACGTATAAAATGCGTTTAGCTTCAAACACAACCCACAGGTGTGAGGCACGAATCATGTGTATTTCCTGTGTTAAAATGCATTATCGCATGTTTCAATGCAACTATAAGTAAAAATTGGGCATACAAAAGTGAACTTGATTGTTATAATCATCTATATTATCTGATTGTTATTCGGAAATGATATAACAAGTGAAGCATACTTCACCGATTCGCTTTTGATTATAAACATTATATTTGCTCTTCCTTAACACTTTGAGTCGCCTCTCACGTTCATGCTTGGGCTAAGATTATATTGAAATCATTGTAAGAAATGGAGCATTTGGTCGTTTAAGAGACAATTTCATGACAAATTGTTAAAGAGCGCCTCTGTAACTGTTGGATATTGAAATCATTGAAAATACTGGAGAATTTGCCTACAATGGTTTTACTAAAAAATGCCTACATTTTCATTTTTTATCAGATTCGTTCCTTGATGATTAGTCTTAAACCCTCTTACGGTGGAAAAGGTAGAACAGTTGTTGTTAGACAGCCCGCCACAGGACATGATTATATATAGAATCCATTTCCGCGCCGAAGAATTGAATACGACAGTAAATAAAGCGTACTGGTCTCCAAGGGTATAGCGTTAACGAGTATTGTCTCCTGTTTTTGTACATAATGTCCGAAGGGACAGGACAACGACATGTCGTACAAGGCAAGTAACGATATTGATTGTATACACATCTTAAGGCCCAGTCACGTGGGGCTGCGATCACTGGCAATCATCTGCGACTTAGAACTTTTCAGTCGGACACGATCGTGGCGATTGCCTGCGACCCAACCTTCCAAATTAATTAAAGCTTGGCCAAGACTACCTGCGTTTACCCACGACTACATGCGACTATGGCACAACCTGTGAAAGATCGCCTGCGACCTTGAGGTCGCATGCGATATTTAACATGTCGTAAGCCTATGTGTGACTGCGCCTTACCCATTCACTTGCTAATAACGCTATTATGTTTAGCAACAAGATAACAGTTTAGATAAAAGAGCTTTACGCTAGTGGTATTGATTTTTAAAAACAAATACTGCTTTAGTAATCCCCCGAGGCGTTTAGGAAAAAACTTTTCATTTAACCCTTTCATCCACATTCTATGTAAGACTTATCTACAAGGGAAAACTGATGTAAAGGATGAATATCTAGGCAAAAGGAAACTGTCATGTGTTATTATCTTGAAAATCTTGTAGGAAATGAAACATGTGTTCGCAACGAGCAATTACTCTTTACTCTTTTCAATAGTTGCGTAATGGAGACAGGCCAAAAGGCGTTTCTAAGCAGTACATGGTAAACTAGGGATAAGCAGTGTAAGAGGATATATAGCTACAGAGAGAAGAAAGCTGTTCTTCCCCTGCACGCGTGTGTTTTATTATTCAATTCCTAGATAAAATTTGCTGGAAAGATGATACAGCGAGAAAAACGTTATTCTTTATTCAATCGGAAATAATATAATAAAACGATGAGTTTCTGGCAAGTTTGGAACATGTTATTACAATAAGTGTAAAGTAGTTTGGAGCCTGATGAGACGCCGATTTACTAAATAAAAGTGTGCCTAATAAGTTCATATTATTAACCATTTACTCTACATAATCGCTGTTTGATGCCTCTATAGCAGATGACTTGAAAATATTGTTGGAAATGAAGCATTTACTCGTAATGAGCAAATGCTTCATTTCACAAAATATGTTTTTTAAAACCATTCCTTGAAATACCCCTTTTTCCTTTCTCTCAGATATTCAACCTTTTCAAAAGAGTATGTCCTTGTGAATTAGTCTAAAAATAGCATGTGGGGTAAAGGTTTAGCCCCAGCTAATGGATCATTACTCATAAGTTGTGAATCGTTAACAAGTAACATATATTCCATTATAAACATTATATACTTTATATATATAAGTTGATGCACTGATTGATTGACAATTTTCAAACGTCTCCTCCATAAAAGCAACCATGCGTCATAACTACGGTTTTACGAAATAGTCGAGTTTCTAAATGTAGTTAATAGTCTGTGTACAAAGTTGTGAGCGACGGCAAAGTAACGCCCACATGAACCAAGCATGATCAAGTCTTCTTATCGGTAATACATTGACTAAACCCTTTTCTCCACAAGCTATTTTTAGACTAATTCTACATTAAAGAATCTGATGAAAATATGAAAATCTAGGCGAAAGAAAAATGCTATTTTGAAATTGTATTGAAATCATTGTAGGGAATAGAGCATTTGCTTGTTACGAGCAAATGTTCCATTTCCTACAATGATTTCAATAGCCATCAGTTACAGAGTCACTAAAGGGCGCTTCTATTAAGGAAACGGTTAATAATCAATGATTATTTCAGACCAAAGCTAGAGTATGTAAATGGGGTCCTTGCCAGATTTGGAATGTGATTTATCACATTTGGCAGTAGAAATGGGCCCTGGTGAGAAGTTTAGCACACATTGCTAGCTGATAAAGCATGATTAACACTCTAGCTGTCACATGACAGACTGTTCACACCTCAAGTATAAACAGGATGATAAATGTACAAACGAATTAAGTTTACTAGCCTGATTATGTATTTTATTTAAGTAAACGGTCGACCTAAGGCGGCTTAAAGACTTGACATTAGTTTATTGTTTACCTATGGAACGGAATGCGAATGAAGGGTACAGTGAGATAAATACCATATAACGTGTTTTGTATTGAACTGTATATGAACTAGTTACTCAGCATCTGATCTGGCTCCAAACTGTTTGACACTTATAGAGTAAAATCTTCAAAATGGCAAAAAAGTATCATGTGTACGTGCTTTTGCATTTCATTGCATTACATAAGCATTAACATGATAAAAGATAGTGTTTATCCTAAATGTATGTTTGTATGTAGGTATCTACTCAAGTGGGGACTTGCATCTTTGATTGCGTAGGCATGTTGCCCAAATACACTTAAAGTTACATATAGTTATGCTTTAAATGTAATATGATGTTCTTATGTCTGTTTAAATACTGAGAGAGAATGGGGTAGTGTTTGAATATTACATTTACATGTTTTATACATGCGCTATGATGTCGAGAGGTTTAACCAAAATATATTTGAGTGCAAAGATATTTTCACTGTCATGCTTTTTATATTAGTATACCATGGATTTACATAGAACTATGTAAGTCCATGATATTATACTGTAAGGTCAAACGTTCACCAGGGAATTATGTAAAAAAAATACAATACAAAGGCTAACATCATTCAGAGTTTATATCGCATATTCTTGTAATTTGACTAAATACATGAAGTTTGTCCTATACCAAATACGTTTGTCAATATTATCAGTTAACTTTCAACGAAATGTAAACTCAAAAGCGACGATAAAGTGAAAATCATACATGTACATATAACTATTTCCTAATAATGCAATTTACTATCGATAGCAAGCATTAACATCATGTACAGCGGGAGAAACGGTATGTCTACGTAAGACACAGAACATTGTCAACATATGCAAACAGTTTGAAGCCAGATTAGACGCTGATTTACTCGGCGTCTAATCTGACTTCAAACTGTTTTACACTAATAGTAATAAAATGTTCAAATATGTCGTTTTTCATATCATTTGCATTTCGTTGCGTTGCGTTAGCATTGAAGCGGTAAAAAAATGGCGTTTCTGCCTCTGTTTGTAAACCCTTATCACGCACTAACAACCGGTGCTTTTATTATGCAAAGAAATAAGTATCTGGCATACAACAGATGCGTTGAGTATGCAAAGAAATAAGTATCTGGCATACAACAGGTGCTTTGGGGATGCAAAGAAATAAGTATATTGCACAAAACAGATGTTTTGAGTATGCAAAGAGATAAGTATCTGGCATACAATAGGTGCTTTGAGTATGCAAATAAATTAGTATCTGGCATACAACAGATGCTTTGAGTATGCAAAGAAATAGGTATCTGGCATACAACATATGCGTTGAGTATGCAAAGAAATAAGTATCTGACAAACAACAGATGCTTTTAGTATGCAAAGAAATATATATCTGGCATACAACAGATGATTTGAGTATGCAATGAAATAGGTATCTGACAACAGATGCTTTTAGTATGCAAAGAAATAAGTATCTGGCATACAACAAATGCTTTGAGTATGCAAAGAAATAAGTATCTTGCATACAATAGTTGCTTTCAGTGTGCAAATAAGTAAGTATCTTGTCATACGACTGTTTTCAGCACTGGAGCCTATGATTATACATGTATGCATGGATATAGTATAAGGAACGGTATTATTCCTCAATCAATGCATTGATATCCTATTCAAACAGTTGGGAGCGGGGTCAGCAGCTGCCTAGTAGCCCACGCAGAAAGTGCTTCCTCAAAACTGCGTTTCTTATTTGGATTGAAACACGTAGACTATGAATACTCAGACAAATAATAGTCCTGACTGCGTGATAAGATTGTCTGATAAGATATCTGTCGTATACGCAGGAAATTACTAGCCTCCTCAGCGGGCATGATACGTCCCTACATAATAAATCCAATATATATTACTAATAATAGACAGTTACAATACATTAAGTCAATTGAAACATTCCATACAAATTGTACTTTTGGATCGCTTAATGCAGAACAGAAGTATTACAGAAAACTCTCAAAGGAGCTTTCTGTTATTCTTAAGTTCTGCATTAAGCGACAACCTGTAATTTATCACAATTTAAAAGGTTGCTTTATACAGGTTTAACTGTACCTGAATTCGATATATTGGTACATCGAAATCTATCGCAAATCTTACAATCTAGCGTAAACTGTTAAAACATACATGTACATGTACACCCAGTATCGGATTTTTGAACTGGGAACACTCGCGACATCATGAAGCGTTATTATGTCTCCTGTAATATTGCTATATCCGAATTCATAGAGATCCGTGTGAATAGTGAGGGAGAAACGCTATTATTTTCATGTAAGGCGTAATCCACTGAACACTGTCAAACTGATCAAACAGTGTAGAACCAGATTAGACGCCGATACACTGTTTGACATATTTAGTACTAAAATATTCATAAAAGGTTAAAACATGGTACTTTTTTTCCAAATATACAATAGTTTGTATTTCGCTAGCGTTACGTCAACGTTAAAGCGGTAAAAAAGCATCTTTCCTACTGTACTCTAATTACAAAATCTGAACCATTGTTGATTCCACAATCAAGAAAGAAGTAGTATTTTAGAGCTGAGAATTTGCTCAATCTTAAATTTTGAAATTAAGATATCGACCTTAATTCAATTGCTATTGCACTATATATTTTTCTGTCCCCTGTTTTTTATTGCTTAAATCCCGAGGGCCGTGTCAGCGACAAGTTATACAAGGATCGCGGTTTTATTGATTGTGGACAAGACTAATTATTAAGGAAAGAAATGACAGGCTTAGCAGGGAATCCTGTAAGACAAGTTTTGCTGAGCATCCGACATCTCTAGTGGGGTCAAACCACTTCGAATATACAATTAACCCTTAACCCACAAGCTATATGTAGACTGATAAACAAGGGAGGATTATGATGAAATATCTAGGCAAAAGAAAAATGCCAGTTTTAAATTGTTTTGAAATCATTGTAGGGCATAGAGCATTTGCTCGTTATGGGCAAATGCTTCATTTCCTATAATGCTTTCAACAGTCATCAGTTATAGAGGCGCTGTAAGGCGTTTCTGATAAGGAAACTTTTAAACCCATCACAACCACACATAGGGAGAGCCTTTGGGACAGTTGATAGCTTAGTGGAGTTCTAAATTAATGTAGGAAGCTCCTAAGTATAGGAGCTTTCTGCATTAATCTTGATCTACATTAGGCTACACCATGTCTTTAGGTACCTTCATGCGTTTTCATTAAGTGGTCGATTTAAAGAGGTTTTACTGTACGCTTAAACCCTTAGTTAACATCATTTGTTTTATATATAATGTTCCGTTTTTATATTCAAACGCAACTTCTTATCAACTGAAATCATGACCCGATTTAATCTTTAATTTTAAAACAAAACATACCACTTAAAACGTCGTTTGATCTCTGTAGGTAGTTTTTTATTTTGTTTAAAGTGTGGGTATATCCTAGATAGTATCCTTCTTCATCAGATACATCTACAGGTACTAACAGTGTGGATGAATAGAAATTATAAACAATCATATCACGTTAGGAATAAAATGCAATTTTATTTACACGCAAAAAAGTATGTGTTCTAGTGATAAAGGTAATCCACGTGTGGATATAACGCGGAAGTTTGAGTATGCTACGAGACTGCACGAAGGCAGTCCTCTATGCTACAGTTTCAAAGCGTTTGTTTAATAAACAAATGTCACGTATAAAATGCGTTTAGTTTCAAACACCACCCACAGGTGTTAGGCACGAATCATGTGTAATTCCTGTGTTCATATGCAACAATTTCGGGCGGTTTGAAGAGTTATTTAACATTGGGCATACAACGGTAGACTTGATTGTTATAATCATCTATATCAACATGATTGTTATTCGGAAACGATAAAACAGGCGATGCATACTTTATTATATCCGCTCTTCCTTAACCCTTTCCCTCAAACGCCATTTGGGTTTTACGGCACCGCGACACTGCACAGGTCATATGACAACATTCAGGAAAATAGTAGCTGAACCCACATTTCATTTACATCGAGATAACAATTTGGGGCATGGATCCAGAAAATTAACACCTGCTTGAGCATCAGAGATGCAGAAACTCCAGATTCATGTTAAAACATAATGAGTCGTCTCTAACGATCATACTAGAGCTAAGCAGTTGTCCAAATTATTGTGCCACACAGACACACCACAACCAAATGGGGCTAGACTTATCTAAAAGGAAAGGCTATGATGAAAAAATAAGAAAAACATAAGAAAAAGATAAATGTTATTGTTTAATTGTGTAGAAATCATTGTAAGAAATGGAGCATTTGGTCGTTACGATCAAATGCTCCATTTGTTACAATGTTTTCAATAGATATCGTTTACAGAGGCGAGAAAACGCGCTTCTGTGGATAAAAGGGTTAATTACAATGAAGTATTTATCATTATGATTTAAGAAAATGTTAAATAGCGTCTTTGACCGTTTAAGCACTGCATTTAATAAAGTTGTATTTGCCATATCAGTCTAGTTCTTTATCTTCAGTCGCATATGTGAATTGAACATTGACATGAGGATTTAAAAGAAATTAAGAAACAGTTTCATGACATATTGTAAAAGAGCGTCTCTTTAACTGATGGAAACATGGTCTTTGACTAGATTTTCATTTTTTACATCAAATTCATTCTTTGATATTTAGTCTAAAGCTATCTGGTGGTGGAAAGGGTTGAACAGTTGTTGTAAGTCACAGGCATGCAAAGTTTCATTGAAATATTATTGAAAATAAATTGGGAATCTGCATTTGAAATTTTCACTTAAGTTTAAGATTTTCCTAAGAAGCTTTGTGAAACCGGCCCCTGTTCTACTCACGTTCAGAGGGAGCGCCACTGCGCTTGCCGCCCGAATTATAGCCGCGGAACATGCAGGCCACGGAGATCAGCTGCGTCAGCTGGGAGCCGCACGTGCCGCGGCGTCCGTGGGCTTTCACTTCGGGCGTGCACGTTCTTTCCAGACCACAGAAGACGGGAACAAGCAGAATGCAGGTGGCGTAGAAGTACTGCAAGACTACCTCGCTCATGCCCGTGGTCATCTTCTTCAAAACGGACTGAAATAAAAAACAACAACACAGGTACAGTAAGAGAAGCGCTAATCCGTTCACTGCCCTACCCTACACTGAGTTTAGTTACAATCGCAAACAGCTTGGATCTGAATGAGACGCCGAGAAACTCGGCGTCTCCTTCGGATCCAAGCTGTTTACACTCGACCAAATATTTTACCAAAGGTCGAGGGAGTGTGCTATGGTTATATCGGAAGTAGATAAAACATGTGCAAAACCTTCCTGACAGTGTAGTGGCTAATATACTAATACATTTAGTCAAATTACAACAATCTTAAACCAGTTGCAAACAACGCAAATCCTAATTTAAAAGCACGGCGGAAGATCTTGGTTTATACAGTGAATAATGTCGTAATGTCCCGTTAGCTAACCGGAGGCCAATTTAGAATATCGCTTTCGACTCTCTGCAATAGACAACTTTTGAAAACCATCATGATGGGTGTACATTTGCTGGTATCGAGCAAATGCTCCATTAACAACATCGAATTAAAGACCCATTCAATATTTGCATTGTTCGTTCTTCTAGATGTACATCATTTCCATCCGAAGATTTCATTCAGAACATATCTAAACTAGCATATGATGTATAATGGATTAAGAAATCCATTAACCATGCTTTTAATCGTAAAATGTAATTATCAATCACCTTAACACCACATTTAATCAATCAAGTATAGTGCATGCTTCATATAAATACCTAAAAACATATCAAAAGTGTCATTTCGATTCATTTTCCTATTTATCATATAAGTACAGTCAACCCTTAAATAAGCGGCCACTAAAACATGGGCCATTATTGGCCAAACCCTTTCGCCGCCAAATATAAAATTGATAGTTGTTACTAGTTTTGGATGAAAAAGTTTAACGAAATAAATGATAGAAATAATGAAATAAACTTTGGCTTTTCCGAAACCCTTATATTCGAACTATATTTTGTAGCAAAAAGTGAAGTCTCTGATCAGACGCCTCCTTCGAAGGCGGCGTCTGATCTGGAACTACACATTCTAATAATGTCGAATTGAGTCGCCTATAGCGGTGAAAGGTCTAAAAGTTGGGTGTTCGCTTTATGCAGAAAAAAAGTAATGCAGAAAGGTTTCAAAAGAGATTATGTATATCGATATTCTGTGGTTTTATTGAACTGTCATTATGTACCGATATTCTCTGGTTTTATTGACCTGCCATTATGTAACGATATTCTCTGGTTTTATTGAACTGTCATTATGTAACGATATTCACTAGTTTTATTGATCTGTCATTATGTACCGATATTCTCTGGTTTTATAGACCTGCCATTATGTACCGATATTCTCTGGGTTTTATTGAACTGTCATTATGTACCGATATTCTCTGGGTTTTATTGAGCTGCCATTATGTTACGATAGTATCAGATTTTCTTACATGCCTAACAGTGATATATAGGGATTTCTCAGTGAAATAGAACCTTATAAATTCACTGTTCCAGCAGTGACATTATAACTTTTCAGCAGTGAAATCATAAAACATTTCGCCGGAACTACTTTTTTACTATTAACGATTATACACTTTATGTAAAAAAAATACTCCCTTGGAAATTACAACTTACGTCTGCTACTCTGAAATAACAATGACAGGAGAAAAGACACCATTGATTACATGATAAAAATGCACCCTGTATTGAGGAACTACATTGTGTACAGAATACTCGACTCGGTGACGTTCTTTAGTTGGGGTCCCATAAAGGGGCAATTGTCATTCATTATAAAAATGGGCAACAAAACACCTAAATTCATATAGTAAATCGAACAATTGTACTTTACGGTGTAAGATCAAAATTCAATTCATCTCATGGTGAGCAAAAGAGGTGTTTTCACCCCTTTTGCTCACCACTCGATGAAATAGATTTCGATCTTACACCGCAGAGTACAATTACCCTATTCATTGAACTTTCATTATGCAACGATTTTACCTGTATATAGTGAGCTGTAATTGTGTTACGATATTATGTGGTTTTATTGAAATGTCCTTTTGTAACGATATTCTTTTGTTTTTATTGAACTGTTATAACGTAACGATATCAACTAGTTTTAATGAGCTGCCATTATGTGACAATGTTATCTGGTTTAATTGAACGGTCATTATGTAACGATATTCTCTGTTTTACATTGAGCTGTCTTCTCTGGTTTTATTGAAAAACTATAAATGTAACGATTGTGTCTGCTCTTTTTCAACTGTCATTATGTATCGATGTTCTCTGATTTTATTAAACTGTCATTATGGTACCATATTATCTAGATTGGTTGAATAGTCATTATGTAACGATATTCTCTAGTTTAATTGAATTTGTTACATGTAATGATGGTTTCTGATTTCACTGACCAATCATTATGTTACGATATTCTCTAGTCTTATTGCACTGCGATTATGTAACGATATTTTATGGTTTTAATGAACTTCCGTTATGTAACGGTACCGTCTGGGTTCATTGAACTGTCATTATTTAACGATGTTCTCCGCACCCCATCAAGACCTCATCATATCATAATCTTAAAGATATGCCTTGAAACTTGTCCTGAACGTTAATATACCTCGCGAGCTTAACCATTTATTTCGCTTCGCATTTTAATGCCTCTGTAACTGATAGCTATTGAAACCATTGTAGGAAATGAAGCATTTGCTTGTCACGAGCAAATGCTCCATTTTCTATAATGAGTTTAAAACAATTCAAATGTGGCATATGTTTTTGGCTGATGTTTTATATTTATCATCATATACTTTCCTTTTAGATAAGTCTTATATAGCTTGTGGGGGAAAGTGTTAGTTTTTATTGGTCTCTATGTTTTCATGTTCTTTGCAGAAATACGCATTGATATGATCAGAAGGAAACGCACTACAATGATTTGCGGTCTAATTGAGGTCTAATTCGAGACGAAGTTGACATGCGTTCAACACATAATTATGTTCAAACCTGTACTGAACTACTGATGAACTCAACCGGGCTCTTTTTGCGATGACAATTTATACAAATTGGAATGAAAATATGACACTGCTTGGTGCTTCGGGATTACAACTGATTTGTAAATGACAACATATGGTTGTTGTTCTTGTTTGAAAAAAATTATTATACGTTAACCCTTCGCCTGCTAGTCGCGATTAAGGTTATTTTTCAAACAGCTTGAATACAGATCAGACGCCGAGTAACTTGGCGTCTGATCTGGTTCCAAGCTATTTGATACTCAGACAATAGGTTCTCTAAATTTTAACAAAATCGGACGATATTTAAAAATGATGCAGACGACATTTTCAGCAGA
>JAULCE010091211.1:0-12739 GCA_032359355.1 Macoma nasuta | reverse complement strand
ATGTCTAGCTTGACATCTGGTATAGATCTACACTGTTTGAACTGTCTTAAGGTTGGAAATCGCACAGCAGCGCTCATATTATTGAATCAAGTCTGTAATTTGATTACACACATATGGTAGACGTTTCTAACTAAAACTGGATTCAAAAGAAGGTATGCAGGAGCATGCAGGAAATAATGCGCACTATTTTTAACAGCCATTTCTGTAATTGATTTATATTGTAGATTCTATATCTGTTTGGTTTTGATGCACTTTACGATATGTTGAGAAAACTCATAAAATGTCCAAGAGCGTGTTTATGATCTCCACGTTTTCACTTTAAGCGTCAAGCTGAGGTCTTGCTCCGTTTGCGTATTTTGAAATCGCCTTTAATTTTATTGCTATTGCACTCAAACTTTATCCGTCCGTGAAAAATGCACCACAGTGTCAATAAGTAGATGCACAAAGTCTAGGGGTGACATTTTGAGATTTAGCAAGAGATCAACTTGAGGAGTTTAATGAAAGTTCGGTTTGCTTGTTTACAGCTGGTGGCCTTGAGAAGCACAAACAGAGACCCTGGGTGTCCAGCAAGGCTCTCACCATGATGATGCACAACAACCAGCGCACCATCGCCGTCAGCAGTAGCTACAACTACCAGTCCAGCGCCGCCGCCGTAAGGTCTTGCATCGCCATACACACCGTAATCTGGGGAACATTTTATATCACGTTTGTCACGTGAACTTCTAGTACTTTGATTATCGTGTAATTACAGTCAAACCTGTATTGAGCGGCCACTCCAAAACGAGACATGTTTGTTTAGACAGGTGGCGACTTAATGCAGAACGAAAGTAATGCAGAAAGCTTTCAAATGAGTTTTCTGCATAACTTTCGTTTTGCATTTAGTGACCACCTGTCATTAATAGTCGCCATGCTATCTTATTTGATGGCCGTTTAAGACAGGCTTGACTTTATTACATTTTACAATTTTTCCTTCTAAGGAAAGTTTATATATAAACACCAACCCTAGTGTAACTATTCTACATTTTTTGTTCAGCCTCCTGGCCTTTTATAAGATTTGTTCTACGGGATAACTGTGTTACATCCGTTTTATTCTAAAGTTCTTAATGGATAAAACATAAACTATCCGCATACACATTGTATTAAGGCCAGGAGACCGAACATTCGATGGGATATTTATGATAGTGGTATTATATTTAACGTAATTAATATATGTTTGCCTTGATTAAAGAAGCTGCTATAGCGGGGATCGGGCCTTAAGTCACTGCAAATTTTTACATCACTACATGTACGTTAAGCGACATAGACTAATGGCTTGTCAGACACTGTAGAGTTTGCCGTGGCCACATTTTTGATATTGTTTCATCACGCAGTGTAGTACTTAGCTCATACTCCGTGTAGTCAGATTGTGGTTTTAGTATTGAATTGCGTTGTATATATTACAAAAGGCCATTTCCCTTTGACGTGGCAAAACTCTTAACCCTTTACACCACAGCGAGGCATTTAGCGCATCTGTAACATACGCCTTTTGAAACCTTCGTCGAAAACAGAGTAGTTGTTCGTAACTATCAAATGCTCCATTTTCCACATTGTTATCAAAGCTGTTTACATTGCCATTTCTTTTCTCTTAGTATTTTTTCCCTTCATATACGATAATTGTGAAGGAATCTAATACTATATATTGTAAAGGGTTAGTAGAAAGTTTGTAAATAAAGAGCTTTAATTGATTGAGTGATACGGAAATAGTTGTGTACTCTGAGCCATAAGTGTCCTTTATTTTTAAGGGCTTTGGTTCAGAGGTCAGTATAAATATGTTGCTGGTTGTATTATCGTGCTATATTTATTGTTTATCTTTTTCATTGCTCACTAGATTTATAATCATGCATATGATGTTCCAATATCGGTTTATAATAGTGTCTCTTGAAAAGGGGGGTCTTCTAGTATTTGCAAACGCTTAAGATACAGAAAGGCTACCTTGTCTCAAGCGCAGCGATTCTGGTTTTTGATCAAATATCTAAACGAAATAAATATGACAAGTAATTATAAAACTTTGACTTTTCCCAAACCATTATTCAACCGGAATAGATTTTGTTTCAAAAAGGTGAAGTTCTTAATCAGACGCCGTCTTTTAAGGTAGATTTTGATCTGAGACTGCACTTATTTGCATAGCCGATTGAGTCGCCTATGATGGTGAAAAGTTTGACCGAACTTTAACATGTTAACCATACAATTAGCGATGTTTCACATCGATTTCCTCTTGGTAACACGCCTGATCTCGTTGAACATGTATTTAGGTTTGAACCCACACGCCTTATCTTTTTGTACATACTCGACTTTCCAGTAGACCATATTGCTTTGCGGCATATTGAGTTCCGGTTTACTTTCTCGTATGTCAACAAAAGTTTCTCCAACAAGCCCTATGGAGTGATCACTCTAGTGACGCTTCTAACGAATGGGCAAACCACGCTCATTATCTGGGGCACTGAAACCGGAAATCACCATGGCAGCAATGCATTATGGTAAACTAGAATAAATGGTATGTTTTAAGGTTTGAGCCCACACGGCAATAATGATTGAGATATTTGTACATACATTACTTCGTTCGATAGTTTACTTTGTTAGAATTTCAATTTTGCATTGAAGCTAATTTCTTTTTTTTTCTCTTTTAATTATGTCCCAAACTTACTCTAATAAACTCAATTTTAAATTCTAAATATTTACATATAGCACTCATTACTCAAAATCATTTTAATTTTAAAATAGTTCGCTTTTATCATCTACTCCATAGATAGTTTTGACGCTACTTTAGCAGATACCTATTGATGCCATTGTGTGAAATGAAGCATTTGTTCATTATGAAGAAATGCTTCATCATCCACATTAGTTCAAAACTATTTAAAAGTTGTATGTTAGTTCTACTAGATAACTTTTCTATTATACCATACTTTCTATTGTGAATGAATCTAACAGTAGCATATGGAGTTTAAGGATGACGGAAGCTTCAGTTAAGCATTTATTCATGTTATTACGAAAAACGAATCATCATATTTCAATAAAGAAATGTTTGATCACAATTCTGATTCAAAAGAATATTATTTTACTTCGACTTTATCAGATGTCGACTCCTTGACTTTCCATTTTATGACATAACTGCAAATTTGCCTTGTGTTTTAGATATTCAGTCTCTGGTTACCTTTTTCCCATACGTTGTAAGTTTTTCATTATAACTATAATTCTATAGAGACACATTGTGCAAAACATAATTATTGCGTTCTAAGACTTGTTTTTATAGATAAAAATGTCTCTCTAAGACAATGCACGTTGCCTGGCAACCATTACGTCAAACTGTTACTTTGGAAAACACTCATGTAGAACAAAAACAATTCTAATATGAAGTTACGCTATTTAATGGAAGTATGATTTCACGTATTTATTTATAGCGGGGCGCTCTATAAATGTCTTGTTTAAATAATGAAAGCAGACAATACCAAGCTGAATTGCACGAAATGCTGTTAACTGTAAAAACCTTTATCGAATATATGACACCTTTTAAGGCACCTGTAGCGTGAGTCTTTGAACATTGTCTTTGGAAATAGAATATAGTTTAAATGATCTCTTTCCATTGTAAATGTCTTCATTTTCAAAAAAATCAAAACGGTAGTTTATGTTATTATACAATTCCTTTTTCTTCTCATGCTTTTATCGTAGTTGCGCCTAAATGCATATGGCGTTATTATAGGTTAATGTGGATCTTGCTGCGTGCAACTAGATTTCTATATGCTAATAATCAAAATTGATATCGACACTTGCTGCAGAGTTACACAACTGTTTTAATCAGTTGAACGATCTACACAACAGCACGCATCTGTAAGAGTTGAACTATATATGTAGCATGTATACCGCATTATTTATTGTGGTCTTATACATAGCATTGACCAAAACCAACCAATCGGTAAGTTCAACAAAAGGCTGGGTCAAATACTACCTATCTTTATACATTACATGACTAGAAAGAGCTCACACCGCATATCACTGAATACCGTAATTGCCCGTAGTCTTCGACTACCCTGATAAAATTCTTTAAGTGTCCAATCAACTGGACAGGCTTATTTAATCCCCGTTATAATCTGGACAACTTATCGAATAGAGGGACAAAACTATACACCCTGATCCGAGGGTTCATGAGGAGAAGCCTGACCAAAATCTAGACTTCATCTGAAGTCCCCAATGACGGAAGACCTAGAGTAATCACGGTATATATCTGCTACAGCGCATGTATAAACACATAGCTACGCACGGTTCACTTTTGTATAAAGCCATTTTGTACGATTTCAATATTTTCTTTTTTAAGTACTATTGTATTGTCCATGCTTGCAACTGTTTAAACTGCTGTTCAACAACATATTCTTCTATCTTGATTAATAATGAGAAATAAAAGTTATACTCGAATAAAGCCTTTGTTTCATTTTATCGTATGCTTTACAATGACCCTGATTGATAACTTAAACTGACATTGTATATTACTCAGAGGCACTATGCCTGAGGCGGCTGGGGCGGCTTGGGCGGCGGATGCCGCCCCAATATTTTCGCAAACAACGGCATATCATAAAAGCAAATTTCATCAACGGCCAATAAACATGGATACCAATTTACTGCTTATTTACTTACTATATCTTTGTACTCATGGAAATAGACTCATGCCTTTTTGATACACAGAAATATCGTTTACTCTTCCTTGACTTTTTAACCATGCAATTTCAAACATCATAATTTATAATTATGAGTACACCATTCTACGCATCGGTAGCAGCCGATTATTGAAAAAGCTTTTGAACGACAAGATTGCAAAATTGACTTGACCTGATATAGAATTACTTATGATACATTTGGACGAAACATCACTTATAAATCAGACACAGCTATAGCTATCCATCTGCCAGCATTTTCGTCTGCTAAAAGTTTCGTCTGCATACAATTAAAAACAATTCCGGCTTTTTAAAATCTTGTGAAACTATTGATTGAGGTTTTAATAGTTTTGATCCGGAGCATACGTTGAGTTACTCGTCGTCTGGTCCGGATAAAGGCTGTATACAATAAATACTATAGATGCAATAGCCAGGTTAGAAGTTAAGTACAAAGCAATAACTCTTTTTTCGCCCTATAAATAATCCATTAATTTTGGCAACGACCAGAATACACGAAAATACACTCGATATAACCCCGCCAACGGCGTTAAAGAAAGAGGTTTTGTTTTAAAATGGCTCTGACTTTTGTTTTTATCGACACAAACTTACCAAGCCAAATAACGTCTTCTCCAACCAAATATAACCAACGCATTGAAGTCATTATTCAATCAGACGCTTAATATAATCTTATTTATGATAATAGTTTAGTATGTTTTGTTTTTTGTTGGGGTTTATGTCGCTTCGACAATATATTAATCATTTTGCGACGCCCGGCTAATTACTTGGGAGGAAGCCTGCAGTAGCCGTCTTGTCCGTTCGAACCTTAGTCGCCTTTGATACAAGCCACTATGTTATACAATCGACAGCAACTTGCTCAAAAAAATGATGCAATATAGGCAGTATCGTTAGGGCAGTATCGTTAGAAGTATCAAACACAATGTAAGCATATACGTTTTCTATCAAAAGTTTGTTAACAAATTTACGCCGTTGCCAACAGTTACGTGTGGGTAAGAATCAGTCAGCCAAGCTTATGAACTACATTATAACGTTTGAATACACATGAGGAACAGTCGTTTGTCCTTTCACGAAAAACATCGTTTCTTCGCTGACAAGTATATAGGGAAATGTACCATCATTACAAAACTGTATAACAGTCATTGAAATAGGAAAAAGCTTTACTTGGAACACTGTTTTTCAGTTGTTACGCCAAAATGAAAATACCGAACAATAATTTACTTCCGTGATTGTCTTGTTATTTAATTGGTTTCATATTTCAAATATATAGTTTGTTTGGTATAAGACATACGTCTGTCGATATTGCACACTTGTTTAAAATCAATCACGTGTCACATTGAAATAACTAAAAGCGCCTTTTTGCGCATTTGTTACAGATAGGTATTGAAAACATTGTAGGAAATGAACCATTTGCAACAATGTTATAACTCTTCCATCAAATGTTCGTTCTATTGGCTTGGAAACCGAATATTCTATATAACAGAAAACTGTTATAACATTGTTGTCTTGCATATATAAGATTCCCTTAGGAGGATACATTGTGTATGTTCTTTCAGCTTCATTTACCAATTTGAAATGTTTATGCTTTTGATCTTGGTAAGAAAGGAATGTATTTATGTCAATATAACTACATCTTCCTTCTTTTCATAACTATGTCTACAAACCAATATATTGCTATAGTACGTTTACAACGTCCTTACCATTTATCGTTTTCATTGATTATACAAGATGGATGCATTTAAATGTGAATGGTAAACTTATATTCGTCTTCAATCAAAGTCCAGTTACTGTCTCTATTCGTGCGAACATATATCAATGAGTTGATATTTGAGGTAAAGTTACGAATCACAACTGTCACAGACACGAAGCAGCATTAAATTTGCGGTTATGACCAACTCAAAAGGTAAATTAACCCTTTACTCCATACATTCGCATTGTTACTTCTCCGTAGCACAAAACTGGTTTTCCAAGCCATTTTTTCTTGGACTTTTCCTTTCTTCGAGTTTCATTATGCATGAGTCTTAAAATTGGGTTTGGAGATAAGGGTTAACCCTTTGGGTGCTAAATTTAAATTTGTCGGCTATAACTAGCTTAAGGTAAATATCTTAAAGAGATCAATAAGAGAGACAATTAAATGAACTTTGGCTTTTCCGAAACTGTTTACACGGGAATAACACTGGTTGCAAAAAGCAAAGTACCAGATAAGAAGCCGCCTTTTAAAGTGGCGACTGTTCTGAGACTGTACTATTTGTAACGGTGCATTAAGCGACTACGGCGGTGATAGGGAAAATAGTTTGTGAACATCCCAAAGCTATTAAATTCAATAATCGTTTACCATATAAGGACCATATAGTTGTCTGCACATATTATCATTTGGACAATGCCGTCTGCGACATATTTCAAACACATTGTTGTTTTATAAAACGAAAATCGAAGTTAGATATAGATGCAACAACTGGTTTTCTCATGGTGATATCAAAAAGGTTTCACGTTTGTCATCATTTCGCCTGGAGCATGCAGCAAACCACGTCGGTGTCGAATTAAAGGCGTTTGCGGCAGTTACAAAATCTCGGCTCTCGCGAGAGTTGCATTTCACCGGGTTACGAGCATTTCACACACGTTTAGATTGCTTTAATCATTTTGTATACATATTTGTTAAGTGTTACTTGATTAATTAAATGCAATGTGAAAAAGCATATGCATTTTTCACATTGCATTAAATTTATCAAGTATCACGTGACTCTATGTGGTTCTAAACCGTAGAATAATGTGAATTTGGTCACTAGAAAACAGTCAATAAAGTCTTAAAAATATCGGTGACCCCTATTTTTTATTTCTGTTTTCAACATGTTTTTACATGGTCTTTCAAACTACAAAGTTTAAACAAAATCTATTATTTAGAAAAATTCGCTCTTACTGCCGCAAACGCCTTTACAGCAGACATTAATGAACTCATTAAAACTTTTGCCGCTAATATTTTAATTGTCGTCTGCAACTACTTTCAGACGATCTACAACTAAATACAGAACAGAAGTGTATATCTTTATTGATTAATATATGTAAGGGCTAAATTTTGTGACTAACATTACACTCATTGATCAGATGCATTTTTTCTAGGCATTGCCTGATCTGGGACTGTTCTGTTATAGTCGTTTATGGAGCCAAAACGGTCAAAAGAATAAGCTGAAAACTGACAAAAGTAACTGTATACAGATAAACATAAATGGCAAAATAAATTTGAGCACCAATTCAGAACAAAAAAGTACCTCATATGGCATGCTGCATTGATTTCTTTTTCATTTTGTATGTTCGGTTCAAAACGACACACGTTTCGGGTTTGTCACAATAGCGTTTTTTTAAGAACGAGGTCGACTTTCAAGTTGAATTATATTACATTGTGCACTTATAGCCTAGATAACAACTAAAGATATTTCTCCCCGTGTACTTTAATGCAGCAATGGCAGTTCAAATTTGGATTCTGAATTAAGTTTTATGGATTTGGTATTGACGCATTTGACTAGTTGAGAATGTTTGAAACCCGATATTTCTGCTTTTTAAACTTAATACATTACCATGCGTAGCTTGTTCTTCCTTGCTAATTGCAAGATAGCATGGATGCGTCATGTCGCTTTAAATGGTTATTTGACATTTAAACAAAATACCACTAGTCTAAATTAGTAATGAAAAGATAAACTGGCTATTCTGAGATTTAGGGAAATTGTGACACGCTACAAATGTAAGCAACTATTAGTACAATGTCTGTTCTGCTTATGTTAACGTCAGACTAAACGTACTGTCTACTAAATACTTTGAAATTAACGTTCATGTGTATTTATATAGACATTTCACATGTCTGATATTACCTGGACCTTAACCGAATTCGCGAAAACGAAATTCTACTGAAGATATATTTTAGCTTTACGAGAGCATTGAAAGTCTTTAAGCAGAATAAGCATAAGTATGCTGAGCATTACAATTAACCATTTTCGCCACAGAACTGCATTTGGACGCATTGTAAAAAGTGGCTATTGAAAGCAGGTTAATACGTGAACTTGACAGTATGCATTTTTTGCTTATTTGCAATTCTATGGAACCAGAATATGTCCTAATACATGCCTACTGGGGGCCAGCTATAATTTAATCTTGGCTTAGTCATTGCCATCTGAACTAGATGAGGGGGCTAGTTTAATATTCAAATACAGTCTACTCTCGTCAGGTCGAAGACGGGGGATAACTTTATTACAGAAATTCGAATAATTGAATTCAAACTTTGAGTATATTTCGAACTAACAGAAATTACCCAATCATTATCATCGACACATATTCACAAAACACATACCTGTACTTAAGTTTATATTTTACTCTAGATTGAATCAAGAGTTCGACTTCACTGGGTCTCAGATAACGTGGTTCGAACGTATTGGCTGTTTTATCATAGTAAGTGGATTGTCTTACAATATCCATTAGCAATATTGGATTGGTTCATGTAGATTGGTCAAGTATAAAAGTAAATTAGTATACATCATTTCTGTAAGCGTTGTTATTGATTTCGCTTTATAGCTAGCGAAAAGTGCTTTATCGATTGTGTTCGATATCAGAGGTGGCGTGCATGTTACAGTCTGTTGTTGTTAAAAACTAAAATATAAATACATTATAGAGTTGAAATTCGTTATTTCGAAGTTGGTGGGCCTATTGTTATAATGTCGAATTAAATTCTTTAACAAGTATCAAAGAGTGGGTGCCATTAAATAACAGGGAGTCAATGGAGCATTGCATATTATATTATATATACGGATCATAATACCATGGAAAACCTTTGAACCGAATAAAAATGGTGATTTAGTCGCACCTTCAACTCGGTTTAGTTCAATGCATGCTTTAATCGAACCAAAAATCTGAACCAATAACATACAAGATTTCGTTTGCTTTTATACGTGGAAGTTAGGTAGTTAGACACTATTTTAAAAGGGTACGAATTAGTTCGAATTTAATTCAACTTTAACATAACGACTGTCAATTTAATACGCCACTCCTTTTAGAAGTAAATTTTCGAACAATGCTGTACTGATTATCGCACGGTTTAGTACGATTTTGAGTGGTGACTCGATTCTATTCCGAGCTATTTCTTAGCACATACTTGTTGAAATTCCAATGAAAGGTTACGTGTAAATTCACTATCAACAAATTATGTACATAGTAATAGTACGTCAACGTTAACCGATTATTCCATATTAGCAACTTTTGGTGCCTTTGTTGCAGATGACTATTGAAAATAATATTTGAAATGAAACATTTACTCGCTACGAGCAATCGCCCCATTCCCTACAATATGTGCAATGTAATCCAAAAAGACATTTTCCTTTGCCTAGATAAATAGCATTTGCCTAAGAGCATTTCCTTATGGATGGGTCTTAAATAGCATGTGGAGGAAAGGGTTAAACATATTTAGTGGAATCATGTCACTTTCCATATATATACAGTGGTACAAACATTTGTCAATTTTCTTTATCGGCACCAATTGTATGGATATCAAAATAACTTTCACCGGAAGCTTTGCTTCTAAGATGGTATTTGCAAATGGCCAGCATTTTTCAATTTAAATATATCCCTCTCCATATACGCACTTTATAATATATGGCAAGGACGTGTGAACATGTTTTATTTACTTATCCCCAATATTTAGTGACTACGTTTGCTTTTTGGTTCAGCTTGGGGGAACATGAATATTTCGGTACGGCGAGCATTTTATTTTTTATTTTTATCATAATGTATAGGAGAAGGTTCGAGCTTTTGCCCATTCCTGAGAATAAATGGAGACGATGCTCACACGGCCGAGTCTTCATTATGTTTCAGGAATAGACATATACCAGAACTTTCACCTACTTAAAATAACCCCAACAAATAAAGTTACAAAATGATCTACGATATTAAACGGTAAAATGAGTATAATATAACCCGAATAAAATAAAGAAGAAAGTAACTCTCCAATCCCTAAAATTATTTGAGAGTTGATGAATTGAAACAACGTCACATGTGTATTTTATTTTCAATAATTGTCTACTACATAGGCGCCAAAAGGCGCCTCTGTTGGGTAATGGTTGAAACCACGTAAATTACATTTGGGCTAAATAATACTTAGATGGTCGTGGAAGAATACCGACGATATGTCTGATGGGGTTGAGCATATAGTGCGTTATATACCCCCAGACAGACTGCTAGATGAAGCTAACGAACATAGATTGACAGGTGCATTACCATTCTTCTTCAAAGTATAAAACTCATTGATAGTTTTGGCTTAAATTCTAATGAAATAAAGCTTCTAGGTTCTCCTGAGTATTGCACTATTGTACCTTTAGATACGAACCGCCGAGGAAATTCAATATATGTCTAAATAGAGCCTGTAGTTCCCTTATCAAATGGCACTATTGTTGCTTCGGAATAATAATTGTAAAATATATAGACTCTAAGGAAATCACATATCTCGGCCGTGAATCACGTGATTTTAGGGTAGGAAACACTGCCAATATGGCGTCGGCAAAACGTCGATTCTCTCCCGGTACTTAGATATAATAGTGTAAAAATATAATCACACAATTTAATTGTACTTGAATATACTTTGGCGTACAAGTAGTATAAAAACGTCGCAATCCATTGTCAATTGTTCACTGTTTACGGCACAACAAAGCAATTTTTTTCTGCTTCTGAATCTGATTGAAAAGATGGTTCTATATCTAGAATTACTTCTTATATGCATCTACCTCATTGCTGAACGTTTCATGCTTGTATCCGGAAACGAACACTTTTATGGCTATGTCGTCTAGCAATTTAGTTCATGAATATTAATTTAAATACTCCGCCCTATTTTAAATATAATTCAGCTATTGTATTATTATATCAAGGATGTAGGATAAGCAATGAGTTTACATGGTAGGCGGGTTATACTCTGGTATAAGAGATGTAGTAGGCAAAATAATATAGACCTTGATACTGAAGGAGTTGTCTGATCACGGTTTAAACTGTTTACGAAACAGCGCAAATATGCGTTTATATAAGATAATGGGTTTTTGCAGATTATTATTTGAATTGTTGGTACTGATGAACCGCATGTTATGCAGCAAACATGTGGATTACAAACTGCTTACAAAGGTTACCAAGAGAATCCGACTCAGTTCCTTATTTTTAAAAATGTTTCATCTGATCAAATATTTTTTTTGCGTTTTGTATCCTTTCTATATTATATTGCATACTCTGTTGCTTACACCTCATTCTTAAAGTTGCACCGTATTTTCAAGAATGCAACAGGAACAGATGGCTGAGGCGAATATATAGATTTAATGGCTTGTATAAGAGTTTGATGTAGTGAAATAGCAGTTAGGTATGTTAAGCATTTAAAATTTTAGCTAATAAAGTAGTTTTTCACTGTTTGCGCAACCTTTGACAGAACAGATATTTGTTAACAGAAAAAATATCATGAACAACGTAACAAACATATTCAATTCTTTTGCACTCATGTACCGAGTTGGGTAGACCATTGAATATGTTTCTGTAACATGTGGCTTCGTCAAACGTAGTGAACGATAACCACTATTAAATCCATCAAAGCAATAGGACTAGCAATATCTCTTGATCATTTTCAAAACTGATAGCTTATGGGCGATATTCAGCTTGGTTAACACGAAGTTATTGTTGATAAATGTCTTTACGACACCCATTGTCAAATAATGTTTCAGATACCCAGTAATCACAAACATATCTTTACTCCACAGAACCATATAAGCGCTCTTTAGCGCATCTATAGCAGAAGCTTTAAGTCGATAAACGCTCCAGTTCGTACATTCTTTCACACAAATACAATATGACATTTTCTTTTCTCCTAGGTATGCATCCGTTTATCGTATTTCTCCTTTATATGTTAGTCTTAAATAGCACATGATTAAAATGAAGTCAAGGTTTAACTCTTTCACCGCCACAGTCGCCTAAATGCGCCATTGAAAATAGGACAGTCCCAGATCTGACGCCGCCTTACAAGGCGGCGTCTGATC
>JAULCE010091099.1:0-20515 GCA_032359355.1 Macoma nasuta | reverse complement strand
AGGTTACCATACCCACTTCCCTTTACACTTTTCCTCAATTTGATTTAAAACATTTTTTTCAAAATTTTGAGCTGTTTCTGTTTTCAATGGATAGGAAATTGGCTAACTAAGAAAATGAGTAGTCACAAATGGTGTTTTAATTCATTATTTTTGTCATTTTCAATGTGAGGTGACAGTGAGGTAAACCCTATGAACAACAACAACAACAACAGCAGTATTTGATCAAATGCAACTTTTTATAAAACATTGGCTTACAACCATTTCCATTTAATAGACAATGAGACAACTAAGAAAATGAGTGGTCACACATATAGTTTAAGCCAAAAATAACCACCCACGGGGATCTTCAAAAGTGTCTGTTAATTTTTAATCGATATCCATACCTAAGGAGTTATCTGACCTTGAGTGATATTCATAATATCAAGTGCGGTCACATGACTAGACCGTACTGTCACTTCGATCACGTGTCCAATATCTGGAAATGTTTTTATAGTACAGAATATTACCCATTAGCCTACTGAGATTTGTATGGGAGAGTTTACTGAGGTATAATAATATGGTGAATATCTACATGCACGCAATAGTAAACTGTCAAGTTTAAATGGTTTTCGAAACCATAGTGGGAAACAGAATAATCATTCGTCAGGAGAAAATGCTCTATCATTACCCATTTACTCCATATGCTAGTGATAGTATCATTCCCAATTAAAGTGTATGGTGAATAGGAAGATTTTCTAGGAGAAATAAAACATCGATTTTGAATTGCTTTACATATTTGTGAGCAATTGAGCTTATGATGAGTAGATACTCCATTTAAAAGTAATTTCCTACAAAGATGTCGAAAAATGATCGTGTATCTATGGGGTAAAGGGCTGAATAACTATTGACGCTTCCCGAATATCAGCTGTTAAGATTGCAGATGTCTGCATCTATCAGATTGTTTTACATTCATAAACTGCAAGACGTTAATCATCTACAAACAAGCTCGTTGATGAAAGGATTTAGTTATAACACAACGACAATTGTCTTGAATGCTAAATCACAATATAATCCGTTCCTTTATTGACGTAAGAGTACAAAACATCGTGATTGAGAAGTTAAAACTGTAGAATTTATTCACAATTATGATATTTTGCATCCCTATCCTGTAAAGTGTATCAATAAAACATGATGCCTTGATAATACGGGCGTTATGAGTCACGCGTCGTAATCGTCAATTTAATAAGATTTGTTAAGTGAACAAAATTGGCATTGAGTAATGTATTTGAAGATCAAATACACGACAATTGGAGGAACAATTTATATTCAAACGTCGGCTTAATTGATTCCAAAACCTCGTATAGACACTTTTCTAAAGTGTTCAGGAGAGACAATTTTGTTTCTCATTGTTCAAATCTTGACGAAATCTTCTTAAACTTCGAATGTGACTTTAAGATGTCATGAAATTGTTTAAAAAACCGATTTTTGCAATTGTGAAATAGGAAATATGATTAATTATATACGATCATTTATTTACGATCTTTTGACATGGTTTTCTACATTTTAATGCATATACGACTTTGTGTTATTCATATTCGATTTTTGACACAAATTTTGCATCTTTAAAGCTCATAAGATTTTTTGTACTGTAGTTCTCACTAAGCAAAAATCTGTATGAATAGATGGTATTTATATCAAAATAACGACATTTAAGCAAACAAATGTATTAAATTATTTTCTTCAAATAAAAAAACACATTCTCTGGAACAGCTCTATCTATTTTCTAAACGAAGTACGAGAATTTGATATTAAGGATTATGAAACAATCAGTATACGATATATTGTAACATGACCTTTTTCAGCGTTTACGATCGACGTAGGAGTACGTCGTTTCGTCAGAATCTGCGCTATTCCCAATGATTCCCGCCATGTTAAAAAGTGGTTTTCTAAAAAATGGGTCTAAACGAGATTTTAGAATTAAGCCGACGATATGCAAACATAAATTGTACATTCAAAATCGCGAAACCCTTTACCAAAACGCTAAATAGCTCAACGATTTGATCATTGTTGTTTCTCAGAAATCGTTTGTTTAAACCCCAATGTTACATTTTAGAATTTTGCTAAACTGAAAACTCTTAACTTAAGAGATCGATACCGGTTACCATAGCTCAGTGGTAGAGCTACCACAGGCGTATCGGAAGGCTCAGGACTCGATCTCCGAGCCGGGTTAAGCCAAATACTTTGAAATTTGGTAGTAATGGCTTCCCTCCTTGACGCTCAAGATTTCGGGTTAGCATTATGACTGGTTCGTCGGTATCAGTGTCAGAATAATGTAACAGGCCGGGTTTCAGTCCCAGGTGTACCTCATACGTCACCAGGAGAGTCTAGGTAAGAAGTGCTGAACCGTTGTGGCACCCTCCTTACCAAAAGCGCAGCTCCATGCAATACCGCCATAGGGCGAACGCACAGCAACACACATAACATATGGATGATTAGATTATGCTAATGCGTCCTTATTTTAAGTTCAAAGGCTAAATATAATTAAATGCCAACGACACATCCTTTGCACATGCAGTATCGGAAGGATATTTTTACAAATTTATCATAATCTCTTGTGGTGTCTAACTTTATTAAGACATGTTGAATTTCTGAGGGGTTCTTCTTAAAACCACGTGTCTGTGATTAATGCAAATAAAACATACACGATTTAAGAGGAACACCGTCGATTTATTTTAAAATCACGTATGTGATATGTGCAATAATGGCAGCTACGCGCTTAAAAACACGTTAGTGCCGGTTGGTTAAGAAGGCACTTACGTGGTTTTAGAAGAGAGATTTGATTTGAGATATTGTACAAGCCCGGGGATGTTTTCACAAACATTTGTTTCTCTATAATTGAGACACAAGACTAACCAATATTTGAAAACTTCATTCCTAACAGTGATGTAGTGAGTAAGAAAGGATCTCCGTCTGATTTACTCCGCCGGATACGGATGCAATGAGCTAGAATTACCAATGGATGTAAATACGTGTATACAATATCATTTTAGCCCACTTAACCAATTCCTCCAAAGAAGCCCCTTTTAGCACTTCTATAACTGATGAATATTGAACATGTTATAAGAAATGGAGCATTTGCTCGTAACAAGCAAATGCTCTATTTCCTATAACTAGTTCATTACAACTCACAAATAGCATTTTCTGTTGTCAAGATATCATTGATTTCATCAGAATGTTTCCCTGTGGATAAGTCAGAAAACAGCGTGTGGAGGAAAAGGTTAGGTCGTCAACAGTGTAGCTCATCTAAGTATGCAAAGTTTTACGCTCGTCGGAGTAACATTGCTTTTTAAAAACATATATAAAAATATGTAATATCTATATAGAAACAGCATTTAACCCTTTTATCTCACGCTAGATTTAAACAAATTTACTAGGAATTAATCTGATTAAGCAGAAGAGAAATACCATTTTTGATCATTATAGAAAATGGAGGATTTGTTCGTTGTAAGCAAATGCTTCATTTCCTACAATATTTGCAAAAGCCATCAGATACAGAGACACTAAAAGGCGTTCATATGCAGGAAAAGGTTTAAGCGTGGATATATGGCTGATTCTTTACTCGTTAATGCAGTCAATAAGATACTTTTTCAATCAACATTGTTTAACTGTATTAAATAAAATGTAAAAATATCTATTTGCTCGTGACGAGACAATGCTTAATTTCCCGCAATGTTGAAAATAGTGGTCTGGTACAAAGGCACCAAATGACATTTATGTGTAGTAAAGGGTTAACTCTCCAGGCAACGGGAAAGTGTCATATTAACATTGTATTTGAAATATGATATGAAATGAATCATATTAGCTTGACTAAATCATGCTTCTTTTGGCTTAAACAGTGGTCTATCCGCAGTGTGATATAACAAGATACAGTTACATAGAATAATACAAATTTCGTTAGCAAAAAGTATACAGAAAGAAGCAAAAACTATATTAAATCTGCCTTCTTTAGAACAACAACTTATATTACAATTTGGTGTATACAAAAAAATACATCTAATCAAAGTATCGGTATTATCATATTGCTTCATTTCCCCCACCGTTGTCAATAGTCGTCCGCTATAGAGGCGATAAAGGGCGCTTATAAGGATCACGCAACGAGCACATACATCTTCACGGCACTTCACGATGTGATAAAGGTTAATTTCAATTACTGCTGTATTCTGCTGGATTTTATTGTATATTACAATATGCCTGCTACTATAACTACCACTTAAACATGTGTAGTTTGCTTTATGGTCAATTAGACCCCTATACAAAGGGAACTTCAAGGACGAAACGGGACATAATTTTCCGTAAAATCAGACATTTTATTTACATTTGCAGATTATTTATTTGTTTCCCGTGTGCTAAGTAGCTTAAATGGTATTGCAGTTCTATCGATACACCCATCTAAAACTGCCAGTGACGGAAGACCAATGACAGCATAAAGTTATTTATTTTGGGCTAAGACAGGCATCTATGTGGAACTTAACTATTTAATCCATATGCTATTTAAGACCAATTCAAAATGAAAGCATCTAATGAACAGGACGATTAAGAGCAAAGACAATTTCAAGTTTCAAATTAGATAGTTTTGAAAATAAAGAGGAAAGTGACGCATTTGCTCATTATGAGCAAACTTTTAATGCTCTATTTCCTACAATATTTTAAAAAGTAATATGCTACAGAGGCGTCAAAAGACATATCTATATGTAAAGAGATTACAAGCCAACGAGAGAAGAAAAGTCCCTAAATGGATAAAATTGTAAGCCAAATGAACTTGCAATACAATTAAGGTGCTTAATTTGTTCATTGTTGATTTTTTTAGTCTTCCTGAAAATTTTAATCGGCCTACAATGATCTCAATACCAGGTCCTGATCCATCATGAATTTGAATCTTTAAACATACAAAGGGTGGCGTTTTCTTATAAATTGTATCAAATCCCCTATGAATTAAAATGTCATCATTAGATCTACTCTTTACAGTATCACAAAATGAACTGTAAAATAGAGAATGTCGATTATTTACATAGCAATGAAAAGGTTGATTCCAAACTGGATTTGCTTGTTTAACCATTGTCATGTTTCATTGATTGTTGGCACCTGAATTGTCATTTTCTTATTTTTGAACCGAATTAGTTTCGCTTCAAAGTTATTTTTGTACGAATATCAAACAAATTTGCACGGAATATTAAATGTTTGAATGACTAGCTATAATTCGTGTGTAGCATGATATGAGTTCATTAACATCAGTCAAACAATTACACTTTGTCCATTTTAGCTGCGACTTTTTGAGTAAAATATGGCAACAGTAAGGAGTCATGGGGATCCTTAATGTTCAACACTCACATCCCAAAATTCGTCATAACTCAAAATAACAATTAATGACTATCATAAAAGATTATCTTTACATGCAAACGCAACATGTTTTATTCGTTATGTCTGAGAAAATGATAATTACTATTAATGTGTAAATGTATAGCTCCAGACTTGTGTTAAAGAGAAAAGTATGAACTCTTTACTTCACATGGTGTATGTTATTCTTATGCACAAGGAATTATTCTTTACGTTATGAAATGGTTTAAATTGTTTTGAAAGCATGTAGAAAAATGAAGCATTTTCTTGTGACGATCAAATACTCCATGTTCTAAAATACTTTTCATATTTGTCTGCTACGAAAGCGCTAAAACGTTTTTCTGTCCAGTAAAGGGTAACACAGCTGTAACGCAATTAATTTCATGCAAAAACCAAATAGTACCCTCTCATAATATTTAATCACATTGTTCAAGTTTCTGTAACCGTTTCCTCCAAAGCAGCGCATTTTAGCGCCTCTGTTACTAATTGAAAACATAGTAGGAAATGAGTCATGTGCTAGCAACGAGCAAATGCGACATTTGCTACAATAATTTCAATACAATTAAAACATGACAGTTTTCTTTTGCCTAGATTTTATATAGTAATCACCAGATTATTTCCTTGTGGATTGGTCTAAAGCAGCTTGTTGAAGAAATGGTTATTTGAAGGACGGAAATGGCATTTAAATACTTCTATACATCTAATAGACCCAGACCAGTACGCAAACATAATGTGCACTGAACTGCAGTTTAGACTAGTTGATATTTAAAATAATTCCAAGCAAACCTGTTGAAATGGGGTATTTAAAAATAATACACTCCTAGAAGTTAGAGGGTGGAAATTTCGGCTTGACGAAATCCAGCGCATGTTGGACTATGCATCTTTCGTAAACTTGCAAAAAAGAAGATAATTAATTGAGTATTAAGAATTATTTCCGCAAGCAGTTTTATAGAACAAGAACTGTGCTAGTTCACTAATTTGTTGCAATATTCCCTTAAGAGATCGTACACACCCTCGTATTCAAATTGTGCTTAATTGTGCTTACAATGGCTACATCTTGTCTCTTTAAAACTGATGCAATTCAATATTAATTTGGACTTTTGAAAATAGTTTATGTGTCAATGATTTAGTCTATTCGATGCAAATATCGATGCGAATCCTTATCCGATACTTAATTTGTATCTAATGTTAAAATGCAACTTGCTTCATTTGTTCCCCCTTTGGGTAAAGGAGTTCGCAATTGAATAATCCACGAATTATCTGCCTAAAAGTAGCACGTATGTCGACACTGCCGACTAATTCTGTGTTCATGAAAAGAGCTTTAGAATAAAGCAGGTCTGCTATGTGGGAAACATATATTAGCTCGAGTGCTATCATATGGATAGGGCATCTCTAAACGGAATTTAATAACACTTTTACATTTAGGGTCTGAATGGTCGTATTTGTGCACAGTATTAAACGTGTTATATAAATAAACTTGTTTAGAAATGAGCGAATACGCACTTAAATTCGTTGCCAGCCTTTGTGACCAATATTTGCATCATGGTTACTGGATAAATAAATAGGAAAATAATCAAAACATTTCATGCTGAATTGTCAAAGTTGAACTTTCATAATGCTGACTGATTTCCGATCCATAACATAATATTCCGTTTTTGTTCAGACCCGGATCCGGACCATTCGTAAAAACTATTGATTTCCGCATTGCCAGAATTTTGATTAATAAAACCTGAATGAAATAAGCTTGAACGTTATTTTTTATATTGCGTTCGCTGCTACTCGAGTTAACACCATACACAAGGAAAAGTCATAACACAATTGAATTACCGTACAACAAAATATATTGACAGATTTTGGGAATTTTATGTAGACTGAATCTATACAGCTTGGAAATTGTTTTTCATATTTAAGTCGCTGCCTCAGAAATGAAACAAGGAAACATTAAAACAAATACCAATTTATGGAAATATGCTTAATATATACTAATGTCACTACCACGTAGTGTCATTTTGTATGTACGCTCAAGAGAATACGTTTGTATAATCATAGTTTCCCTCGAGCTGTACTAAGTGATGTAGAAATGTTGCACATTAGATAACATTCCGACACATTCTCAAGTTATATTACATTACATATCGCCGGTGTTCTTCAAATATCACGTGCACACGGCCACTTGGCAAATACAGAGTTTTGATAAACTTCACTGATGTTCGTCAAAATCACGTAACTATTATGGACCAGGAACTCGCCGGCCGGTGTTCTTCCACAATCACAATTTCACAATTTTTTTTAAAAAATGGCACTGGCACGCTCGTGATTTTAGAAGAATACCGGCGGAATGCTGCATATTTGTAAACGTTCGGTCAAATTTTGATAGAATATAACATTACATATATCTTACACGTCCGTCTTTTAAAGACATGCATTATTATTTGATACCAGAAGAAAACCAATGTAAACATTCAGATAAACATTAAATAGTTTGGTTCATGTTCAAGGCATATGATTTTTTATTCAAAGAGTTTGCCTTGATTTATGTCGGTGTTGAATCTTTCAGCGAAAATGTCAAGAGACACTATAGCAAACAGTGCAGCTCACGATCAGATGCCGTCTTTACTGGCAGTGTCTGGACTCGAACGCCACTTTTCATTTTGTAAATGTAGGCTATAGTATCTGAATTTCTAGTCGTTATCTTGAACAAGCTGCCACCGACAGTTACATATTTGACACCAAAAGATTTAAAATGCAACAGCTGTTTTTAAATAGTAGCACTTATTGATGCACAAACTGTTTACCTACTTCTCACCTGATGAACCAAACCATCTATGATACTGATCTGTATTCCGTATAGCTCGAAATCAGTCTTTCGAATTTCAAAGGACTTTAAACGAAACGGATATCCTTACCAAATAATATCTGTATGCCTGCGTATATGTGTTTAATTTGGGAGATTACATTTATTAATTCGAATTACCCAAAGTTCATTTTCATTCGAACGCGTGTAACTCAAATTTATAAAACTAGTTTACTGTCATTTATAAATGTAACGCATGTCTTATAAAAAATTATCAGCGTTGTAAGCAAATAAAAGAAAACGTTAGTATAAAACAATAGCAAAATGAAACGATCCAGATTGTAGTGCTACGTTGAAATCAACCCCTTTGTCCTCCACAGAAGTGCCTTTCAATCATAGCGCCTGTTAAACCGTAATGTTCGCACATACGAATTCGTCAATGTGTGAATAGTTCATACGAATTCCTCAATCATTTGTGACACATACGTACGAATATGTCACACATTTATGAAAATTTCGTTTGACACCTTTACCCCACCTCATGGCTAAAACGAATACTTCTCATGTCAAAATAAAAACATCTGTAAAAGTATTGTTCACACGAAAATGTCACATATTCAATACATCAGTTAATTTATCCAAATAGGTCAAGTTACATATTGTTTTGCTCGGTCTGATAGATCCTTCAAGTATCCTATAACGATAGAATATATTGAGTAAATGACTCATGTAGACCTTTTAGGTCATTGGATCAAAGGTTAGGGTAACAAGGGGTAAACTATGTAAATCTTTATCACGCATTACCTTGAGAACTGTTGACAAAGATGCGGGTTTCTAAATGTAGCAGATGTTGGGTTAAGAGTTCACTTGGTTACAGATCAATGTCACAAGGAAAATCCACACCATTCAAATCGTATATCTGTTCGACATAAAGATATTAAATAAAAAAAAACGTTTCTCCTTATATATGAAAACGGTTTAAAAATGGCGTTAAAACATACATACATCAAGAAACAAACATTTATTGGTTTAAGTAGGGTGGCACTGAGGTAAATGGTGTAGGGTATAATTTTCTAGATACTAACTCTCTAGTGGCCACGGTATAGTTATCTGGTGACGACGACTTAGTACTTCGTTTCCGCCATATAACATCTCGTTGCCACAAGTATAATTATATGACGATATACCGGTCTCGCTCCGAATCGCTCCAGTTTGGTTGCGATTAGATGATGCGTACATAACGATTAAAAACGCTTAGAAACCGCACGGTGAACTTTAGAAATACATGCATTTATGTAAGTATTTCAGATTTTAAAAGATAGTCATCATACAACTTCAAAACAAGGATACAGTTAGCAAACCGTTTGACTATTTATTTAGGAATAATGGATATAGTTAAGTTTTGATATATTTCCGGCATTTATTGAAAGATACTTTTATAATTGGCAATTGGCTTTTAATTTAAATAATTGATAAATCATTTGAAATTCCTACAGATGTATACGAAAAAATTCAAATTTAAGTTTAAGTTTATATTTAATGTATACGATAGTATGTATTTAATTCAAGAACTTTTCTTGATAATTCAATATGTTCCCCTGAAAATTCAGGATTGTTTATTAAATATTTAAGTTAATGTATTGAATATTCAAGACATATATCTTGAAAATCTAAGACATAATCTTGATTTTTCAAGGTAAGAACCCGAAAATTCAAGACACTATCGAGTAATCATCTTGAATATTAAAGTGAGTATATAGAAAGTTTAACTAGATTTCCTTGCATTTTCAAGATAGTATGTTGAAAAATCAAGATTATTATCGTGAATATTGAAGATACAAACTTGAATGAAGGTTCAATTGGATTTTTAATTTTCAAGTTTATATCTTGATTTTACGATAATATTTCTTAAGTTTCCAAACTAAAAAACCCCGCGATGTTGGATGTCCGTAGAAATTATATGGGAACGCAATAAAAAGATAGAAACCAGAAAATGCTTTTTTAAATTGATTTCTAGACAATCCGTAAACTACACTTTTCTTTGGCCTAAATTTTCAAATTTCCATAAGATTATTTCCATTTGATCTTGTCTAAATATAGCTTGTGGAGGTAATGTTTAAATAAAAAATGCTATCAGTTACAATATCTGCAAAAAACATTACTTCATCGCAGGTAAAAGCCTAATGACAATGTGGCGGTTTAAGGTTACCTGATTATCTGGAGTATAATATTCTGTAGGGCAGATATACGTATCTCAAAAGCAGTTTCAAATAATTGTTTTACCTTATTGGTATTTTTGAGCATTCAGGAACCGTTTTCAATTTCTAAATTAAAAATACCAGAATAACCAGTTCGGTCAGAAGGTCATGGCAAAATATTGTAGACTATGATCAGACTAATCATGGTTGAGCAATCCGATCAGGGATCTACACTCTTTAACTCTTTAATAAATTAGTTTGAACACAATTGTCTATTGTGCAATTATCCTGTGCATGTACAATTTAAAATATATAGAAAATGAGAAATTTTGACATTCAGCAAAAACTTAGAATGAAAAAAAAAGAGTAAATATATAAATGTAAATCAAAGACAAGTAACGGACCTGTGAATCGTTCCTGGGTTGCTGGCATGGGAATTTCATGATGTACTCAATGATCAGGTGAAACCATCTATTTATAGCCCCTCAGTGTAAAGGTAATTATGCTATTTCACAATTTATATACAATAACATGAATATTAGGCCATTCGCTACCATTTGAATCCGATTAATTTGTATCAACGGTGCTCTATTAAACATGGTTTCGATTTCCAGCTCACTATTTCCTTTTATTATTTTAATTGACACATTGTATGATCACAGGAGGTGAACAAAAAGAAAAACGTGACCACAAATGCAAACGCCAGTAGTATTTTAGAGTCTATGAAAGAGACATAGCGCACCAAAAAAATAAATCAAAATATGGAAATACTAGATCTACCAAATAAACTATTTTGCTTTTAATATGACAATATGCGCCATTTATATTTCGTCAGCCAAGTGCAAATACTGTATGTTAAATGTATCAGTTCGTTTTGACTACAAACATTAGTCCAATAATGTGTGTTCATCTATTGGATATGAACGGATATAAAATAGACATATACGTTAGTTGTTTTCTTTTTAACAGTTCTTATGAAATGTATTCAATACGTTTATAAATATTTTGTTTTTTCTTTCTCTAACCCTGCGCTATGGTTGCGTGATAAATGAATTAAGCTAACTTATGTATGACATTTTTCTGTACAACAGTTCAGAGATTTGAATTTATGAAAGTTAGGACACTGTCAATAATATTCTGGGAGACAGATTAAACGAATATCTCTGTATAAAGGACATACTAACAAGAAGTGATATTCTGTTTCTAGAGCATTCATATTACATTTTGTACAAATTCTATCTTCTCTTGTTACATTGCAGTTTATTTCCACTTCTATAAATGATTTATGTGGAGAACATCTTAAACGCGTTAGTAAATATCTGTGTTTTGGATCTTTAACTACATCAATATATTTCTCAAAATTCAAAATGCGTTTTAAGGATGCGGTATGTTTCAATTTTGGACATAATTCTCAGTTCTGAGTGCCATAGCTATAGGTACTGATCATAAACACATTAAGTCATTTCTTGCAGTTGCAATATGTTACCATTGTTTCTTTTCCATAAGAAAGAAAAACCTATGCTATAGATATAATTATTAAGGTTCTTTGCCCAATCATTAATTTAATTTTCTCTCGCGTCTTTCATATATAAACGTTTATATAGAAATGAGTCCGGATATTTTATAATATCAGCAAAAAGTAATAAAAACATTTGAATTTCTAAGATTAAAAATAGTTCTGCCATTGAATTATCCAAACACTCATACACTTCATTTATGAGAATTGGAATAACAAGGGCGATAACGGATTCCCCTGTTTGACCCCCAGATCGGCTTTGAAAGAAAGTAGAGTTAATACAGTTTACTTTCACGTACACGTTCTTAAATCTCACGTAACATTTGAACTGTCTTTGATGAAGCCCCGTAGTTCATCAATTTATGCCATATTCAATTTCTGTAAACAACATCAAATGCCTTTCTAAAGTAAACGAACGCACAATATAGTTTCTGATTCTCGTAATGTACCCTTGCAACTTGGAATATGATAAGTGTTATGTCTTTGATAATCTGGTTCAAGCTGCATGTTTTTACACTGTTATTGTTACAATTATATCCTATATGTACATGAATTGATCGCTATAACAAATGTCTTGTACAACTCGAACCTTTGCCTACGTGCGTTTGCCATTTTAGTAGAACTACGTACGTTTTTTGCATAAAGTCTTCTATTGGAACACATCAAACCGAACAAAGTATATGTAAAACACTTTATAAACATTACTGAACACTCGGTAGGCATCTACATGAAACAACAATTGGTATTTTTCTCAATCCGTTATACCTCAGACGATTTTCGTAGTTCAATCGAGGCGAAAAAGCTCCAAAATACTACTGGCGTTTGCATTTGTGGTCACGTGTCCCCCCCTGTGATGATGATTATCTTACACAGTTTCTGACGTGTATGCTATTGCATAGTTAGGGAAATATACGGCACTACTTAAAGGTACTTCACTAGTTAGTACGTAGACATTAAATCAACAGTAAATGTTGGGAAAAGAAAATCGAATTTGTGAATATTATAAAAAAAAATACGTAACCTACGTACGAAGTATTGATCTATATGACCGGAGACGGCTGTCAATGGCTCGGTGGAACGTTAACTTTAACATCCGTAATTGTGTAGACATACATGCAACCTTGTGTTCCTTCTTCAAATGAAGCAAACTTGTGGTTATGCAAAGCGATTAGCTATAAAAATTACTTTGTACTAACAGTAACTGCATAAAAATCACCTGCTAACGGTAGATTGCTGCTTTAATCGCATTTATTAAGATTTTTTGATACAATGATAGTCACGAATTTCATCGAAAAACACAGTAGAAATCAAAACATCATAAAATCATAGAAAAGTATACTGCTCCTCTAAAAGACACTAAAAGTATCATTTCATCTTAAACACGGCTTCAGCCGGCGCTAATTATTATGTAGCTTCATTAGTGTAAATGTTATGGAGCTAGGTCGCTATTTATTGGATCACCCACGCATCAACAGATTATTATTTTCTACTTATCTGCCTGACAGGATAATGCAAGGTATAAACACGTCTGTCAATCTTTTCAATCAAACTAGAGAATATATATTACCACATTAACATGATTTTGTACATGCCCGACTACGCCACAAATGAACTGACCACTTATAGTATCATTTTCCTCCACAGAAGCGCTTTTAGCGCCTATATGAGTAATGAATTGGATCATTGTAGGAAATGAAGCATTTTACTCGTAGAGGCTTCGTTTCCTACAATGCTTTCATTACAGTTAAAACTTGCATTTTTCTTTTAGCCTATATATTAATTTATTTCATCAGATTATTTCTTTGTGGACTAGTCTAAAACTAGCATTACCACATTAACATAACTTTGTACATGGCCGACTACGCATCAATCAATTGACCACGTTTTAGCATATTTTCTCCACAGAAGCGCTTTAAGCTCCTATGTAAATGATGACTACTGAATAATTGTAGGATATAAAGCATTTTACTCGTAAATGCTCCATTTCCTGTAATGCTTTAATTACAGCTAAAAACGGCATTTTAATTTTGCCCAGCCATTAATATATTTCATCCGATTATTTCCTTGTTGACTAGTCTAAAACTAGCATGGGGAGGATAGGGATAAACAACAGGTTTGACCGAGATATTTTTAGTGTTTTAAATCGGTAAATGGTAGATCTGGATAAAGCAAATGCCTACATTTCACTGCATTTTGCATGAAACAGTTTTGCTGAATATAAGTCTTACAAGAATCAAACACAGCTAGGAGAAAATTATATGACCCGACCGGTGATCGAAAACAGGACCTCCCCAATACTAGCTGCGCACTCTTACCGAGTGAGCGACCTGGTCACATCTATCATACGATCGGTTTTATACCTATTTATGGAATAGACAATGTCGCATTTTGAAAAAAAGACACTTTCTGCGACAGTATGGGGAATAACCCATATCTTACTGGTCTGTTGTAGCTACACAGAAACACTATGAAAACTTATCACGCCATCCGCACATCGAAACAAATACTGTTTCGATAGCCAAATGATATTCGAGTTTTATCCCACTTCGGAAAATTCGAACTAACAAAACATAGTTCATCGACTTCAACAAAACCAGAGTCGTGTGTGTGTTAAATTGTAAAGGAAACAATTTAGATTTGGTTTTGCTTAAATCTTATTGTAAAAGAAAAAGTATTTCAATAACTATTTATTCAGCAAAGCTTTATTTGAGAAAGACATGTGTCTCACTCTATTTCCTGTCTACACAAACTGTAACAATGTGATGTATACAGTCTCATAACAACGTATCGTTATTTGATCAAAGACCAGTTTAGAGTTATGGTTATCGTCAAAATGGGTCATCTAGTAACCTAAAATAAGACATATGTTCACAGCACTTGCTGTAAAATGGAAATGTCATTTTACCAATAACATTAATTATCTAAGACTCAAAATAGGACATAGTTCAGTTAGAATACATTATTGTAATAAAATATCATAGTATGACCTTGGTGTTTTCATTTACTTCAGAAACAGTAACTTGCTGCTCCATCACTGCTTCTAGTACAGATCTTAATCAGAATATTTCTCTCTTGTGAGATCTATGCTATAGGTGTCTCTGTTGGGCAGATCTTGCAGAGCATGACACATTTTAAGGAAACAGTAATCAATTTTTGTTCCAACAGGGTCAGTTAGCTTTTAGATGTGGATCTTATAAGGTCTATTTGACATAGCTTGCATGATCTCTTTTCTACTCTTATAATGAGTACTTTTAAGGTCTCTTATTATTTAATACAAATGACCTTTGAAAGAGTTAATACAAAGTGGTACTGTAAACGAAGTTGAATTTTTTTTTCCTTCAAACAGGCGTCTTTTAGGTTACTTGTACTTGATTATTATTGGAAGCATGGTTGGAAACGGAGTAATTGCTCAGTATTAGCAAATGCTCCATTTCCTACATGTTTTTCAGTACAATTCTTAAGGGTTCTTTTGGGGTCTCTCAATATTCTTTAGTTAGGCGTAAAGTGGTACATTTAAATATTAAGAATCTTGATCCTTTCCTTCACAAAAGCATCTTTTATCTCACTTGTAACTGATGAATATTGAAAACGTTGTGGTAAATGGGAGTATTTGCTTGGTACGAGCAAATGCTCAATTTCCAACAAGGTATTCAGTAGACTGTAAAAGAGGTTTTGCCTCTCGCCTGGCTTTTGCAATTCCCTTCTGACTCATAATGTGGACAAGTCTTTATATAGATGATTGAGGAAAAATATAACTAGCAGCCTAATTTCTGAGCATGCGGATATGAATCTGCATGTTTTAGCCATATCATTTGTTAAAAGTTCTATTTTCCTCCTGTATTAACAGAGATGAATATTGATAACGTTTTGGGAACTGGAGCGAGCAATTGCCCATAATGAGCAAATGCTCTTTTTTCCACAATGTTTTTAATGCAATTCACATTTGACGATTTCCTCTATCCTTGTGATTGTGAATTAGTAAACAGTTAGCATATGGAGTAAAGGACTCAAATGATCCAAGCACTCAGTTGTGACGATATGCCAAAAAATGTTTGTCATCAATCAGTAATTTGACAGCCATTGGAACCCAACCAACTTTTTTAACCCTTTCTTCTACAATGTTTTTTAGACCTGTCCCAACGGATTGGTTCTGATGAAAAAAGAAAAATCTAGGCAGACGTAATATGTTATATTTGAATTGTACTGAAATCATTCCAGGGAATGGAGCATTAGCTTGTAACATGCAAAACACACCCATTCACTACAACGTTTTCAATAGCTATCGTTTACAATGGCGCTAAAGGGCGCTTCCGTGGATTAAAGGGTTTAAAGCGAGAGCGGGACAAGCTAAAATTGCTTATTTGTTTTAAAGGCGTTTGCGGCAGTAAAGGCGGTTTTTTCTTCTAAATAATAGAAGTTGTTTATTTTTTTATGGTTTGAAAGACCATGCAAAAATTGGTTGAAACATCGAATAAAAAAAGGGGTCAGCGACTCTTTCATAGTGACCAAATATATATTTGTCTGAGGTTTAGAACCATATAGCGCCATGTACCATTACAATCATCAAACGATTAACTAACTACAATGTGAAAAATGCATATGCATTTTTCACATTGCATTTTATTAATCAAGTAACAAGTAACACATATGTATACAAAATAATTAAAACAATCTAAACATGTGTGAAATGCTCGTTTACCGGTGAAATGCAACTCTCACGAGAGCCGAGATTTGTAACTGCCACAATCGCCTTTATCGCGCATTTGGAAAATTGTGTCAGTGTTTGTCAAAACACATGTCACTGACATTTTGGAAAATTGCACTCACGTGATTTTAGAAGTATTCGTCGATGTTTTCCTAAACCAACGTAATGTTGGTACATACATGTACATTTACGTGTTATAAGGAAAACTATCATTCAGAAAAGCACTGGGCTTTTTGTGCAAATTTCTCTGGTTAACTTATTGATATTTTTATCAAGAAATAAGACTTTAGTTTTTGACATTAAGTACAACGATAGAACATTTGGCTCAAAGGTAGATTAGAAACAGTGTTGTTATTTAAAAAATCATGATGGATACGTAATGTCTATAGTACCCACAAAATGACTTTACCGGACAGTACGTAACATGATCCGCCGAAAACTAAGAACACTTTAGACAAGCCCCCCGAGACACGCCTCGTTATTTTTTTTTTACCAATACTTTTAATGAATGTTAAAGGTTTACGCAGACTTGCTTGATCCTGAAGGAACACATGGACTTGATCCGCGATCCATGATCCAAAATCGTTGGACACATGTTATTATGTGTATATGCACAAACGATTCGACATTAGCCAGGCCACGCGGACATCATCCCTATACTACGATACCAGATGATACAACGATAGCAGATTGCCACGTGCAGCGATAGGAAAGTAAACAAACACTATAAAACATTAGTTTTCTAAGTCAATTATTGGCGAAACCAAATTTCTTTTGGACATATGTTTGCTGTATGTCTAATCTACATATCCCATTCGGCTTAACAACTAAAGTGCTTTAAGTACACAAACCCGCATTTGTAATGGTCATTTACGTTTTTTATAGATATGCCAAAATACCCGTTGTATTTTGTTTCAGTAACATTTCCATTGTGCATAGTAAACATTTTGCTTCAATTTGGTGAATTTAGGTTGTATACACTACAATAGAAACGAAGAAAATAAGTTTTTTTACGTTGGTGAATGTGTATTTGTATGGCCACTACGAGGACAGAGTCATGCCACTGCGGATAGCAGATGTCTTCAAAGGACTGACCACTACGATACCAGAGTGTATTCATATTTTAAGACTGTTAATATGCTGTTTTTTATCAAGAATTCCATTTACGCATCTATTGGCATAGTCTCAGAAGATGCAGGGGAGAAATGTAGATCAGGGGCCGTATTCAAAAAGCTTCTTAATAAAATCTTAAACTAAAGTGAAAATTTCATAGTTTTGACAAGCATGCAAAGTTTCATTGAAGTATTTTTTTGTAAATGAAGAGAAATCTGCTTTTGATTCTTTCACTTAAGTTTAAGATTTTACTAAGAAGCTTTGTGAATACGGCCCCATGACATACACATATATGTAAGACTCAGATCGTGGGTCGGTCCCAGATCGGGGGCCGATTACAAGATCGTGGGCCGATTCTCAAATCGATGGCCGATTATCACTTCCCCGAATCGGGGGCTAATCGATTTGTTTTTCAAGTAAAATTTATCCACACCTGCTCAATTCCAATAACACGAATGCATTTAATTGTGGAGTATAATGCATTGACATTATGCAGTGAAATTGTGCATTGAAATTAGTATATCACTGATTCAAAGCAATAAAATATACACTGCATTTAGCAGTGGCCATCGCATGAAAATGTAAAACCCTGCACTGCATTAACTCAACATCTTGTTGCAAACAGTATTTCATGTGTTTGCACATAACACCTTGAAATAATTGTGAGTATAGGAGACAATACTCCCAATAATAGTTCTTTTCTTTTCCCACATTATTTTTTTACAATATTATAAGTATAGTACTTCAGTTAAGAAAATACCAATCCAATTTTCCATACATTTTACTTAAAGTAGTCAGCTGCAGAATTGATTGGATAGTGATTAAAAAAATGTAATAACATTAAGATGCATTTAAATTAAAATAAAGATATAATGAATAAACATGAATCCAACGTTTAGGCCTTGGAGGTGCAAGATTACACCTGCTAGTACAGGTAGTAGTATTGTTCAAGTACTGTAGCAAGTTACGAGGGGTGTTATTAAAGTTCGTAGAATTTTGCATTATCATTTCAGGTATTAACAGCGAAATACAATTTACATCATTACAAAATATAGTATTTTTCTATCACATTATCTAAACATCATATTTACAACTACTTCACTATTCCCGAAGCACGTCACGACAATTTTGACGTCAAAACGCCGTGAACATATTGTTTTGAGTCACGCCCAAAGCGTATTGTTGTGACTCATTTGTGTGATCGCATTAGTTCTCACTTTCCCAACATATCCTCCATTCCAGCGCACACATTTCTCGTGGCGGAGCACCCTTTTGTTGTATATATTTCTGACCTAATCTTCCGAGAATGACGACACAATACTTTGGGAACTACTCACTAAATATTCTACTGAGTCAAACCTGATTTTTGAAGTTGGTGCTGAGTTCGGGAAATACCATAACTGGACTATTTATAATCTCGAAACCCAAAAGTTCATATGAAGGATGGTATCGGCTGCAGTATACGAGGGGGCGTTGTCCCAATAGCATAATAGCATAATAAATACAATTATCTACCAATGTATTTGCTGTTCTCAGCGATGTCAATTTGAAAATCAACATTTTGTCGTAAGTGTAATGATTTGGTGACATCAATGAGTCACGCACATATTGCTGAACGCAAAGACTTCACCTGACTTTGTCTTCAGTTTTTGAATTCTGTATGCTGATTTATTAATGCGACACTCGACAGTTCTGCCTGCTGTGTACATCTTCTACAAAACTAAACCGCAGAATGAAAATGAGTGGCTCGTAAATTCGCGATTACACTACACGTTCTTGTAGTTCTTTAAACTCGGGCAAAACTGAATTGGTTCAGATGATAAATCAGTTATCCATGGCTATTTTGGAAGCAGTCAAAACTGTTACATTATGTAATGGTTACTTCGGTCTGTTGGTCTCGGGCAACAATTCAGAAGGCATCCCCTACAGATTGGGACAACAATTTTGACTGTTACACAAATAACCCGGACATAACGACTGTATCTTAAACCACTTACTGTCATCTGTCTCAGTTTTCTCTCCAGCTACAGAGGATTTGTCATATTGACACGATAATTTTCGTATAGCCTTGAGCAAACACAGATACTGGTGTTTCACCGTATATTGGTCTAACGCGTATCGTCAGGGTTTTTCTAAACTAACCTATGATTTATTCTAAAATAGTGCATGTGTAATTTGCCTAAATGTCATTTGTGTGCTGTCATTACTGAATTTTTTCCATACCCACGCAGGAGGCAATTTGCCAAAAACGACACATATTTGTTTTTTGAAGAAAACCAACGATATATTGAGAGTCTTATGAGTCTTGATGCAACCCTTATAAACTGATACACATTACAAATTTAGCAGTCGGGCTCTACACTCGAAAACATAAGTAGTTACCGATCAACTTGTAGTATAGTTGACAGGCATATCACATTACATTTGCTACATTGACAATATCCGTGCAAATTAATTCAAATTACCGAGTTTTATTTCCCATACCTTGATTCTCGTCTGTATTTTAAGGTATCAAATCTGAAATAGCCATCAAATCAACCAAAACCATATGCCTATAACTTGACAAGGCTAGCTGTATAAATGTCAAACAAAGGTCCACATTGATAATTAATACAGTTATAGAAGTTCTTAAGAATAACTTCCCCTGATAATTTTGTTTGCATGAGTTACTTCCCCGGAAAAACTTAAAAAAGTAATTGTCTCCATTTTCCTATTGGGAAGTTAAGATGTCTTTATGATCTTATAAAGCAGCTTTCTACCGAAATTTTTTTCGAAAGTCAAATCGATTTTATTATAATTACGAAACAATGTATATT
>JAULCE010090988.1:0-12750 GCA_032359355.1 Macoma nasuta | reverse complement strand
CAGATCAGACGCCGAGTTACTCGGCGTCTGATCTGGAACCATACAGCTTGCTATTTCGACTTATGTGCTTTATTAAACACGTGATATAAGGCATTTTATAGCTTTATCAACAAAATATTATCGTATGCACTAGGTCGTGAAACATCGTTTAGCTCGAACCTCGGTTAAGTCGAGTTAATTTCGAGAGTCCCAATGAGCTCGAGCCAACGAAGTTTGACTGTACATGTATTTCGCTCAGTGTAGGTCGAGACAAGCTCGAGTCTCCGACGTGATAATACAACATTGAAAGTCATGTTCGGGATGAAATAATACTGTCCTAGAAAAGAGGTTTTAGTTAGTTTGATTCTGAAGTGAACGTTGACGTGTTTTCATTTCATAATGGGGAATTTCATGCCTGCTTGAGCACAGAGCAATTACATTAGAGTTTTCTAGATTCAAACTCAAGATTTATGTCACCTAAGCTTTCTCCGACGTCTGTTTAATTGTTACACATCACTGCTTGAAATAACTAGATTTGGAGGATGATACAACTCAATTGAATACTTTTATTTGACTTTAAAACTCAATTTAAATAGGCGCGAATTTCGTTATTTAAGATAGATTACTGAATTCCCAGGTTAAGTCAGTTTGACGTGACGGAATTTTCCTGTTGCGGATAATTATTTTATTTTCAAGCCTTGGGCATGAGATAGTTTTCAAATTAAAACATAATTTGAAGCCTTTTATTGCATAATTTGGAGCCTTTTGTGGCATCATGTTTTTCCCTTTGGGGCTCTTTACGGACTGCTGTCTAAGGTAGCCCTTTACGACGATGAACTTAAATATCGCTATTTGTAACCTTCATTGATATCCGTTGATAAGTTCCCGCGGGATGATTTGAATGCACTTAACAAAGTCTAGAGGAAAGGTCGAGTAAGTAAACACATCTTTGTCATTAGACAATTAATAACTAATTCATCCAATTTTGATAAATTACGTTCTATGCAACGTTCATTTAATCGGATTTGAATCTTTTTTTAAAACAAATTCACCCAATTAAGCTATTGGCAATAAAACCTCTCGAAATTCTGTTTTCAAACTTTTCTATGTAGAAGCACAATAACCGCTCAAGTGTGACACATGTGATCAATTTTGATTATGTTCTATGTGTTTTACATTTTACATAAAACCTTATTATTTGTCAACATTGATTAAATACACATAATATCTTATCTTGTGGAGCACATGTTTTCTAACGACTTGTTAATATGCTGACAAGCTGAATTATTCAAAATTCCTATTAACCGGTTAGTTAAATTTGTAACCGGTTTATTGCAATTAAGTAACCGGTAGTTCGGCACAGACCTGCCTATAATAGTCCAATCATGTAAAAGAGATCAATTCAGATTTTGTCATTTTGACATTCAATGAAATGAATATGATATTGTATTGTTTAGATCAATTGAATGCTAGGTAACTTTTTAAGTTACTTTTTTTGCATGGGTGTAAGATGAGTTGAATTTGAAGTAGACCGCTGGTGTGGGAGATCCGTAAGGAACTAACATAAATGTCTTAACAATTACCATATAATCCATGAAATATTATTGAATATATATGTAAGATTAACATAATTTCGCCATAACAATCAATGTAGACCCAGACTTGCCGCTGCGTCGAAACGACATGCAAGGTAAACAGGCTACAACATAGAGTGCACACTATTTGACACTATACAATGCTAATAAATTCAAATCAAACCCTTGCACTTACAGCATAAATGTATTCTGTATTCCAGCGGTTAATAACACCAGACTTGTATGGCGTGGAACCAGCTGCTAGGCTCCTTGCTTCTGTATCAGCTGTATTCAGGACTCCGGCATCTATCCACATCGTGTGCAAACTTGTCGCCGGTGCAACAGACACCTTGGCAGTCACCTTATACACGAGACGCCAACCTAACAATTATATGTTTTAATGTATTTTCATCCGGCTCAAAGGATATAGAATTTAAAATCGGATCTTAGGCTGTACAAATAAGTACTTATGTTAGAACTAAAATCGATTGATTGATATCTAAAGCTTATATGATTTCATAACACATGCGTTGATCGGCGTCTCATTATCTTAACGTATTGTAAGAACCATCATTGATTCTTTCTTTACATTCTAAATGGTTTTGGCCTTAAGTAAAAGAGTCTAAATCTAGTCCGGACGAAAAAAAATAATAATACAATTGTCTATAATGATTCTCCCGGCTTTAGTTAAATAATCCAATGAGTGCATTAAGTTTAAGCATGACAAGGATGGTAACACTTCAAACTCCTTTTTGATTTCGTTTGCGAAGCCTCCGGCCCTTTTACACACAGAAACATAAATAAACACTCAATTTGTTTATTATTGACTTGTAGGTCTCATATGATATATATGTTTGCAACTATTGCTCTATTAATCTATAAACGCCGCAGAGATTTAGTTTTACCATTTTGAGTATTATTAGAATCAAAACATTTGGTTTATGTGTCTAGCCACAGATCAAAGTCATATAATATGTTTTCAAAACTTCTTCCTATGGACAAGATCATGGAATTTCCCTGTATGAAAAAAACTTAAAAACACATACAACACTTCAAGTCCGTATACATTCCTATACGGTGAGCTCGTTTTGTACTGGGCTCTTAGGTCAAAGTAGAAAATAGATCATGCAAGCTATGTCAAATACACCTTACAAGATCCACCTAAATATTTCTTTTTTATTCACAATCAATTTCTAATCTTTGAGATATGTAAGATTCACTCTAACAATTATTAACCCCTTTCCTCCAGCACACCTTTAACTGACTCGTAACGAGCAAATGCTCCATTGCCTACAATTAATTTATTAGAATGCAAACATGGCATTTCTGGTAATGGCAATCCCTTTATGAGTCAAAGGTCGAGGTTACAGGGGCCACAAATGTGAAAGCGGTTTCCGCTCAGTATCGCAATAACCTTTTGACACACAGTATTCAGACTTCACAGGATGACTGTTCTATATGAGTACATGATCAATACTGATTTTAGGGTCACTGGGTCGAAGGTCAATGTCACAGGTACCATAAACCTCGAACTATTAACCGCTCAATATAAGAGCCTTTGCAATGCAGTAGAATAATTGGTGTAATTGAGTACAGTATCATTATTGTTTTAAGCGTCACTGGGTCAACGAGAGTTTTCAAACTCCATATGATGACTTGTCTAAATCAGTAAATGAATCCTATTGGTGAATTTGACTACTTGGTCACAGCCAATGTCACCCTGTCTAAGGTCAAAGTCACTAAGAGACGGACGACGGACAACGCGCAACGACGTAGGCTCTCTGGCCTTTGGCCAGTAGAGCTAACAAGTTTAAACCATAGATAATTTCTAACATTGTAATCAAACGCTTCGGTTTTATTAATGAAAACACCAACAATTTGTTCTGTATTGGTTTGGATATGTAAAATTAGTCCATGTTATTCAAAAATATTATCAATTCTGTTCATTTTAGCCCCCAAACCAGCTTTCTATATGGACCTGATAGTTTTCCGCCCAAGCATTTCATCTATTATTCAACATCCGTGTAAACAATTCACTCAAGACACTTGGCAACTTTATACCGCGATAATTGTTAACATGATTTAGATCATCCTTCTTGTACAAAGGGATCACAGAACCTTCAGTGTCATCAGGAAAATAACCAATATCGTTAATACAAGTAGTTCGACTCGTAGCATTCCTACTTATTTTTTACTGAAATAGGTTATGTAAAAGAAAAATTTCGTTGTTCCGCCCTACTACACGCTGTCGTATAAGCTATAAAACTATATAAGCTATAAAGACTTACATAATTTGTAAATCAATTTCATTCAGTATTTGCCGTTATTTGTCAAATTACATAAGCAATTAAAAATGAAACGACCAAGGTGTATAGTGTAGCGCTGTGGGACGTGTGTCGTTGGATGTTCTAACATACCGCATGCACAAGTGATAGGACAGCATGGTAAAACATCCGTCTCTTGCTGGATAACCGCAAATTTGGGATTGAATGTTTAATAAATTTACAAAACCACAAAGGATATATTGATTGTTTATCTTTAGGTAAAATATTTAAATAGTCAATCATAATTTATATATGTTTTTATAAGTTTCATGATTTATCTTTCAAGTTGCATAAAATAATGTTAATAAAAATATATATATATTTCTAAAAATATTTTTTCTGAAGATCTAGACCGTCAAATTTCAAACGTTTTTCTACACCCATTTTGCACTAAATTCCTGACTGAATGAAATTAAAGCATGTGTATTTTGATTTTTGTTTTTCAGAAAATCAAGTTTTTAAAAACAACAAAAAACTTCTTGCAAATATCAAAAAGTCAATACTTATTGATATAAACCTGATATGATTTCTCATTTGTATTCTTATTGTGAACTTATTACAACTAATACTAGAGATTCTCACATGCGATAAGTGAATAATTATGGTGTTTGTTAACAAGAAAATTGCAGTTTTTCAATAAATACTCGGTCGATTTCAATATTTTATACTATCTAAAACAGCCAAATGATTTTCAGATGCCATATCACATAAATAACTATCGCAATTGAGATACCTTAACAATAAAATAAAGCAATAAAGAAGTAAGAAAGGGCAATTACTATCTTATTTGCTCTTGTTATGATGTTAGTACACAATATTTCCTTATATTGTCCTTAACCATTTTATGAAGTTTTATTAAATTCCATCCAGTAGTTTTAAAGTCATGCTCCAGACTAGAAAACGTAAGCAATTTCTCTGTAACGAACCAAAAAAGAGTTTTTTTTTTGTACACTACACTTTCTCTTATTGAGATTAACCATTTTTTGAAGTTTTATTAACTTCCATCCAGTAGTGTTCAAGTTATGCTCCAGATTAGAACAAATAAGTAAAAAAAAAGTAATGTTTTTTTAATACTGCACTTTTTCTCATTGAGCTTAACCATTTCAAGTTTCAATAAATTCTATTCAGTAGTTTGCAAGTTAGTATCTCGACAAAAGTTTGACAAAAACAACAACAAAGGGCAATAACTCTGTAATTTTATAAAAAGAGTTCTCGAAATTTAAATGGCCGCTGTTCCATTTTCAAACGGTTAAGTATGCATGCAATATCCAGTATATTACAAGTCGCATTTTAGTTCGTAATACATAACGTTTAAGACATGTCAGTTTCCAACGTAATGCCATTAAAGGCATATGTTTTAGCAACTTTGAACCTTGTGTTGCTCATCGTTAAAGATATTGGCTTTTTTGCTGGCAATGCAGTGGCGATAAAGCTGATTGTGAATCCTAGTAGTTTGAGAAAATTAAATTAATATTATTACGCTTTATGAAACTGGTATTCATCTCAATATTGAATGTAAAATCAAACATGCGTTGTTAAGCGACCAATCAAATATTATATATATGGTGATATTTCAGACAGAATACCGCTAAATGAGCTTTCTGTATTAACCCATTCACTGCCATGCAGGTTGTGCACATGCGCAATATTTGTTCTACTTCCGCTTTAAGTTTAACACACTCCCTCGATCTTTGGTAAAACCATTGGCCGATTGTTAACAGCTTGGATCCAAATGAGACGCCGAGTTATTCGGCGTCTCATTCGGATCCAAGCTGTTTGCATATGTTAGTACACTCGGGGTAGGGCAGTGAACGGGTTAATACGTTTTGCAAACAGTGGCCACCCGTATCTAGCGATCACAATGCCTCAGATGTTAATGATCACTAAATATAGGTTCGACAGTATCGATAATGAAGCGTAAGCGTTAGTGCAAGGGTAACATCAATACCATAATTCCGTCTAGAAGCAGTTCCGTCATCAACAATGTTCGAAGTAGACGTTACTGTCTATATCTATTTGAAACTGTTATGAAAGTACTTTAAAGGTTCGGATGCTAATGCGACCCGATGTATTCGACTTCTCATCTACACCCAATCTTTCAGCAATATTCATTACCATTCCCCGTATCATGCAAAAAAATAAATGAAACATGTTGCTTACCTTGAACAAATACGGCCATTACATCTGCGTAGTGAAACAAACCTGCAAAACAATTTAAAATAAATATGCGGTCTAGCTTCGAGATACTGACAGCCCGACATACTAATGAGATTCTACATTAATACTTCGCCGAATAATATTGTAAAATGGGCACTCGGACATGGCAAACGGTGTAGCCCCAGACCAGCCGCCACGTCACTGTCGTGGCGGCTGGTCAGGGTCTCCACTATTTGCAATCTTAGATGACATCCAATTTTACCTTTAAATGAATTCAAATACATGTAGTTAATTTCGCGACTAGAGTGCCCCTTTTCGCGTGACGTCGGCCATATTGAGTACATCATGATCACACAGCTTCTTAAAGGGGAAGTCTGACCAGGGTCTACACTATTTGCTTATGCCATAAACTTCCCGCCTTCAAACCGATCATTAATCAATCCATCTGTCCTGTAGTGTTTAATTTCGTTTTCCCTTTCATGAAAAAGGCGAAAATGAAACATCAGAGAGAAAATTGTAAATACTTACTTGGACTTGCTGGTGTTGTTTTTATGTTATACAGAAAGTATGGTTTCTTCCTGCTGTTATCCCACTCGCAAGTACCATTATGTCTGGGCTCCTTCACCAGCATCCAGCCACTCTGCTCAGTGTCGCTGCACAAGCCATCTATTGCAACGCTTTGTATCTGCCAGTTTCGGTACAAATCTCTGTAAAATACAGTATAAGTTTGTAGCTAGGTCATGACGCTGTTTATGCCAGTTTCTGTAAAAGTTGTCTATAAAATACAAAAGCAATGCTTTACTTGTTCGTGCTGCTACACAAGCCGTATGTGGCAAAGTTCTGTATCTGTCAGTTTATGTAAAACAGATTCTCTAAATTCACTATAAAGTATTATTTGGTAACTTGGTCGCGCTACGTTTCAACGTCTCTGGCAACGTTCTGTGAATGTCAGTTCTCTATAAAATACAGAAATACTCAATACTTGCAAAGGAGAAACCTACAAAGTTTAGATTGCATGTCTCATGTGGCTTTTGCTTAAATCGTATCTACCCTAATTCCATTCTTTTTTAAGTAAATGACTTCACAATCCATACTAAAGCCACATTAATTACTTAACTATTAAACCTACCAGAGTCATGTTGAGAAACCTAATTTTGCCGGTGATGAGAAATTCTAAATAAAAGTCCCGCTGTTTGTTGAATTGAATCTAACTGGCAACAGGTGTGAGATGTAAGAACATCTATTTTCGTAGTGGTAAACAAATATCAAGTTTCAAAACACTAAAAATCATAAAATACATTCGGCACTCGTATTTTGCAACTCAATAAAGTCGAATTCAGGCTTTATTCTTAGCTCATAACTAAACATCAACCATAAATTTCCGCTTTGTAGATACGTGTCACAATCATGGGACTTATTGAATTATTTATATAAACCATAATTCGAAAGGAAACACAAGGATATACCTGCCAATATGGATGAACATTAATGCGAAAACAAAAAACCAAGTTTTTGAATAGCTTTGAAATCATTATAGGAAATAGAACATTAGCTCATTACGAGCAAATGCTCATTTTCACACCACTTTTTTTAGACCTGCTCTCCTGCAGAGGCACCAAAAGGTGATTTTACGGAGTAAAGACATTTAAAAATCATTGATACTGTCTTTTAGTCATATAAACAAATTTTGCAGTCGAAAACCAGATATGTTGGAATTCGGCACTATTGTTGTAAAATCGAATTAATAGAAATATTTTCTTCAACATCGACGCGTACGAAGGAAATACAGAACAATGTGTGTCTTTAGGATTCAATGTGCTTATAAATTCGACTAAACCGAGTTCGACAGAATGTGGTCTGACTGTATATGAGAGTTGCTTTAACCCATTCACTGCAAGGAAGGTTTTGCACATGCGCAAATATTTTGTCTATTTCCGTTTTAACTATAACATACTCCCTCGACCTTTAGTAAATCCTTTGGTCGAGTGTCAAACAGCTTGAGTTTCTCGGCGTCTCATTCGGATCCAAGCTGTTTGCGTATGTTACTACACTCGGGGTAGGGCAGTATCATATCTGATCTTAGTACATACACACATAGATTTCCCGTTTTCTTTCAATGTAAGACGAAACGTCGGTATAATTTCTTATTGGTGCGTTGGACGTTTTATATTGGTGTGTTGAGCTTTTTATATTATGTGTCGACGGAATTACTTTTGACCCCTACTGCTTTCATATTCTTAACGATTTTTTCAACGTCCGGAGAACAAATTCAATTATAAAAGTTGTCGTCAAATTCCATGAACTTATTTTACTTGCGATTGGCAGCGGAACTATAATCTAGATCTATGCAAGACGTTTGATTTTTCATTATTCTGAAAAACTTTTGAAAACCTATTAAAGTCATATTCAGTAGATTTATTAGAAGGATAAAATATAATCTCGATTTTATGTGTAGTGAATTTTGTCAAACACTTGCCATAAAACTGGGAGTGAAAATTCATGAATAACGTAAACTTGACTGCGACATAAAACATGTCATAGCATTTTGTGGTCTTTTAAACGAAAAAGGGATGAGTGTTTTGTGTTTCGACGAGCATTGTATGATGAAACGTTATGCATTTGGTTAATATTTTGATTAAACAAGGACTTTACCGTAATCAAAAATCAAAATACTAGTTTTAAAACAGGCTGCATATATGGCATCAATCGGTACTTTGGTACACGGAGTTTTCGTTTGTAAACAGTTTCTACCTACACTGGTAATGGATCCGTCCCTCAAATGTGTGTTTGTGTTATGTTATGTTATCAGCGTATTTATTGATGTTAGAAGAAAGAGGAAGACGGCAATAACATTACTATTTCCTTGTATCGATGGATCTACGTTAGACTAACCACACACTGAGAGACGGTGAGGTACAACGATCTGAAATGTTACCTAGCGTTTAAATCGACTGTTGAGAGTTGATCACATTCAAGTAAATCGGTCATCTCAAAGTTGTTTGTTCTTGTACATCATATCCAACAAATATCAAACAAATGTATTTATTTTCGAAATTAGGAGACTATAAAAAGTTGTTGATGTTTACCTGCAGAAGAATAATCTAACGTTTTTATATACTTTTGATATGTGTATACTAAAGAGAACGACGCGACACCTAGCGCAGGTTAGTGAAATATACATGTAGAGTTCTGATGTTTCGACATATGACATATACGGAGGGTTGCATTGTTCTTATATTGTTATGCATAGAAATCTTAAGTCTCAAATAACTATGTTTGAGTAAACCCGATACAAATTAAATGAAACGTTTTTTATAGTGAAAAATATAAGGTAGTTTCTTTAAGCCATGTCTACTTAAAATGCGTTTGTAATAAAAAGGTTATTAGATGTGAATGGACATATATTCGTCCGTGGTTATATTGTACGACTTTAGATGTGCAATATCATTCTACGGAAGACCGAGTGCATACATTTACAAACAACTACTAATACACTTTTTATTACAAACACATTTAACCCCTTCACTGCATTACCCCGAGAACAGTAACGTATTCAAACAGCTTTGATCCGAATGAGACGCCGAGAAACTCGGTGTCTCATTCAGATCCAAGCTGTTTGTCACTCGACTAAAGGTTTTACCAAAGGTCGAAGGAGTGTGTTTTGGCTTAAACGGAAGTAGACAAAATATTGCGCATGGGCACAACGTGCCTGGCAGTTAAGGGGTTAAGAGGAGCGTGATCGAACCACACATCTGACAAGAAGCGTCCAGTCTGACCAGAGTTAACACATTCTAGGGCTTTGGCTGGATAACCGAATCCACATTGCCTATATTTCCTATTACTTTATTTTACTTCGTACAACCTCATGGCTAACAATCTCATCAACAGAGATGCATTTCGCAGCTCAATAACCAATGGCTATTGAAAACATTGTAGGGCATTTACTCAACAGAAGTGTCGGCTGTGCTTCAGATGACTTTTGAACACTTTGTGAGAAATGAAAAATATCAAATCCTTTAGTTACAATATTTTTAAAACCGTTTAAAATTGATGTTTTTCTTGCTCTAAGATATAAACCATTTTCACTTGATATTTTTATTGTAGATATTCTAAAAACAGCATGTTGTATTAAGGGTACATTATCTGCCCTTATGTCGGTTATCTCGAGCCCGTGTTCTTTGGTGTCAGATGAAGAATCTGTTTATAGCAGAGGTTTGATTGAATATACAGCTGATGATAACAACGTGAAGACTACGAAATTAACCAGAGAAGAGACCACGGCGTGTCAAGGTGTTTCTGCGGTTTGCTGAAACTATTGGATGCTATAGTGTTCGATTTATGTGATTTATATTTCTGAAGGACTGCATTTTAATTTAATTTTATTAAAATGCAAACCACGCCAAGCTTCAATCTGAATCTTAATTATCTAGTATTTGCAATTATTTCATTAAGCTATTTGTGTAGTATGCTTTCTGTATGTTATTCAAACGCTGTTTCTGTTCCTGGATAAATTGATATAATTGTATTTTACAACAATGATGGACTAAGGCCAGCCGACGTGGTCTTATTTCACATTCTGCATCGCAGGATGTTCGATAATGAACAGTACATGACGTTTGTTTTCTTCCATTTTAATGATATAGAGCCTGAGCCTAGTCGGACATCTTAGTTGGCCTTTCAGAGGCTTGTCTTGGTCAGGTTTTAAAAAAAGTTAACAGAACATACACATCCAGTGATAGAGGTATATGCGTATGGTAATGTTCTAAATATGACCTTTAATAAGTGTTTATTCATTATAATGATTTTAAAGTATCTGTCATTTAGTAATTTGTTTGACTAACACCGATATCGGTTTAAGTCAACGGAAGTACTAATTAGTTTGTCAAAGAAACACTTGTTATTATGTTTATCACACAACACGGAATTCTGAAATTTCCCAATGCTTAACGTTTTTGGGAAATGTCATCCGTTTGAGTGTTCATCGTAAAAGTCTGGAGTTAGAACGTGATTTCATAGCAACGCATCGTTGACGAATGAAATAAAAACATTGCTTCATTTTCAATAATTGGTTTTCATTAGTTCTCTGTTCAAGAGGTTCTAACAGGCTCTTCTATCGAATAAAGGATTAATACATGACTTCATACCAGTACCAGAAGGCGGTTTATGTGATAAATCATACGAATGATCAGAAATAAGATAAATAGCCACTGGTAATTCTATAAATATTTACCTCCTGTTGACATATGTCTCTTGGGTGATTGTGTTAAATCTAATGAGACTAATTTAACACGTTAAGGCTCAGTCTGAAATCGCTGAAACTACAGAAGACGAGACTGACAACATTAAGTCAAACTGATCGGAAAAAACACGCTTAAACGGCTGCTTTCGTGACATCTGTTAACCCTTACACAGCTTAAAACAGGTCGTTTGTTTAACTCTCGTCTGCCTTATTCATCGACCTCGGCTGATTTACTTTAAATTGCTTGATTGTCATACACCTTTAATCTGGATAAGACGCTGATTAACCCTTCGCCTGCTGCGAAAATTGTCGTCTGCTGAAAATATCGTCTGCTTCATTTTCAAATATCGCCCGATTTTCTTGAAATTTGGTGAACCTATTGTCTGAGTGTCAAACATCTTGGATCCAGATAAGACGCCGAGTAACTCGGCGTCTGATCTGGATCCAAGCTGTTTGAATTATCATAGTAGTCGCGAACAGCAGGCTAAGTGTTAAAGGAGCTTTCTGCATTACGTTTATTCTGCATTAAGCGACACTCTGTCTAACAAATCAAGCATTTCGTCACAATGTGAATGTTTGCTTTATACAGGTTTGACATATGTTTTATCAGATGGCTACGTTTGAGAAATCCATTTTAAATGAACTATACTGATTCACTCAAATGTGTACGGATCCAAGTTCTAAACACATAGTGCCGATGGCGGTATTTAGATCATCAATACTTATAAAGTGAGTTAAACATAGTTATATAGATATATTACTTTACGATTTGTTTCATAATGATCACCCCTTCTCAGATTATATCAACTTTTGGGAGCTTTTATCGCACTTAGCGATAATCTTGTTTATTAATTTCCCTATATTAAAGCTGATACAAGTATTTAATAGGACATGTCCGGCTCATATATGTTCATCTGCAATCTTTACAATATTCGTCATATATGAGATTTGTGCCAATAGCATAGACTCAGATCAGACAGAACGTAGTAATTACGCCATTTATTGCAAGGTGTATAAAATTACATGCGTTATCGTTAAAAACGCTACATTTATTGTAGCTAAGTCAGACAATATCAGTGATTGTGTATGTATTACTATTATCAATGTTGTGAATAGTTTTGCATTTGTAATATTCCGTCATTTTGCCGCAATGTCCCTTAAGCTATATATCTAGCATTATGTAGAACACTGAAATATATGCATATGAGCTTTTCGGCCCATGATGCAATCTTGTCATGAAGTATACATTACGAGAGTTTGACCATTATGGAGAAGAAGACAGTCTTTTCTCATAAATGTGTCATTCCGATATGAATATGGTAATGTAGTACATATTATCCTTGGTTATAGTTATTAACCCTTAGCCTGCTGGTCGCGACTAAACTGATTATTCAAACAGTTTGGATCCAGATCAGACGCCGAGTAACTCGGCGTCTGACCTGGCTCCAAGCTGTTTGACACTCAGACAATAGGTTCA
>JAULCE010090877.1:0-12753 GCA_032359355.1 Macoma nasuta | reverse complement strand
TGATTTATTCCGCTAAAATATTTTATTTGAAAATAGTCCCAATCGACAATTTTAAATCTGGCGCCGAAAGAGTTAAACCCCAAAGTTGACATACGTTTGATAGTGTACCAGCAACATTTCGAAGCTGGTGAAAGATAATATTTTGTTTTCGTCGGGTTTCTTTCAAAACCACGCATCTGACACTTGGCAATTACGTGGTTAGATTTGCAATTTCTTGTGTTTCGTTACAAAACAGAAAACTCATATGAGAACTATCTGCATTACTTTCGACATGCATTAAGCCACCGCCTGTCTCTAAGGCCGTCTATATAGATTATTTTAAGTGTTAGCATTAGATGGGCTTTACTGTTCAACATGTAAAGCATCATGATCTTACCTGACGGACATGAGAACGTCACAAGAGCCGTCCCCGGGGTATTGCCGACCTGTATATCCGCTGGCGAAATGGCTGCCTCCTTCAAGGCGTCGTTCAAGCATTGCTTCGCTGCTTTAGGGGACAGGCCGGACACGAAGAGCCTTCGAGGGTCCGTGTTGGAGAATATGTCTGTCACTTGCAAGGGACTCCCTTCGAGCATCACGGGTTCTCTAGAGAGGGTAGCCAATGCCGTGTCTTTATCTGCAACGGTCATTTGTATTTGTTTTGGACTCGACTCTCGACTCTTTACTACATATAAACGCTTTTTTGGCGCCTCTGTGACAGACGACAATTGAAATCATTGTGAGGGAATATGCTTCATTTGCAACCATGTTTTAAAAACAAATCACAATCACAAATGGCATTTTCCTTTTGCCTATACACCCATCATATTCATAAGGTTCTTTCCTTGTAGTGGATAAGTCTAAAAAATACCATATGAAATAATTGCGTGTTGCATTAACCAATTCACTGCCCTACTGTAGTAACATATGCAAACAGTTTGGATCCGAAAATGACGCCGAGTACCTCGGCGTCTCATTTGGTTCCAAGCTTTCTGACATTCTGCCAATGGTTTTACCAGACGTCGAGGATGTGTGTTAAGTCTAAAGCGGAAGTAGAATAAATATTGCGCATGTGCACTATCTGTCTGGCAGTTCCGCCTACTACATTTAATAGCGTTGTGCCGGCATCGTGGGGAAAAGGGGAACTCGGGCATCATAAACCGTTAAGACCTAGATCAGTTTATGTCCTCCCAAAAAGGTGTCTGGCAATGATTTATCTACATTTTGTTACCCACAAACAGGGCACAATAAGCATGCATAAATGATACATATTTGACAAATATTCTATAGTTCTTCACCAAACCATATCGAGTGACCACTTATTAGAACTGTCTTGAAAAGACGATTCTAACGCGTGGTCACTTAAAAGGGTTTGATAAAGAAATAAGGATTTAAGCAGTTTTAGTACGTACGTAATCTGGAGCCCGGCACAAAAACATCTATATAGAGTCCTCCACGGAGGCAAACATATTGTATACCCTGATTAGACGGTGTATACCCTGATCAGTGAGTGTGTGTCTTATAGTTTAAACATATTTTATTGTTCATATAATATAATAATGGGATTGGGCCACAAGTTCTCACAACTTAGAAATCGACCCTTCCCCTAGACAGTAACACATAGCTTTTACAATGGCTACACATGACAAAATAAAGTACATTTTACGTAAAGTAAACTAATGACAATAATAAAGTTAATAATACTACTAATAATAATAGGAAGAAGAAGAAGAAGAAGAAGAAGAAAAACAAGAAGAAGAAGAAGAAAGAAGAAGAAGAAGAACAAGAAGAACAAGAAAAAGAAGTAGCAGAAGAAGCATAAAATCTACTATCCGGAATAATCAAATTCCTAACTTGCCGGGAATTTCACATAGATAATTGTAATGAATACAATATTTCATATAGCTCTGTTTTTGGCATAACCAATTAGAATCAAATCGGTTTGTTGACTTTACGTATACATGGACTGCTGTAAAACATTCTCTGTTGTCTTCAACTGATGTTGTTTGATTGCCAAATAGTAGGGTGTTGGTATAAATAGGACGAAATTTTCTAATGACATTAAATGAAATTACTCGTTGTGTATCAAAGTGTTAACATTTGAAACAGTGATGCTCAGTATCCTCTATATCATTGGAACAGGAACAGAAAAGATTCAAGTTTATATGATTATTAGATAAGTCTTATTTTAGGTTACTACTTTTATTTCGTATTCGAGCGTGTTTCTTATCTAGATCACAATAGCGGTTCAGCGAGCGAGTACACATTTACCTCGACTTAACCGGAAGTTCGAGTTTACAGCACCCGACTTACCGGGTTTCTACTGTAGTTGGAAGCAGAAACCGATTGTTTTTACCATCTAACGCGTATAACACTGATCACTGATAATATGTGCAGACAATTTGAAGCCAGACTAGGCACCGAAATACGCGGCGTCTGATCTAGCTCCAACCTTTAAAAGACGATCACATTATTGTCATTATTGCATCGTATTTGCATTGCGTTTGCGTTGCGTTAGCGTTTAAACGGTAAAAATTGGCGTTGCCCCACTGTTTATGGAGAGCAGGAGTTTTGTTTAGTTTTTAGATCTTATAAGAACACACCCACCGTCATGTCTATTTACCTTCAGTATCGAGGAATTCCATCACCGCCTCTTTCTCGAATTTGTTCACACGGATTGTTTTGACCTTGTCTAAATCTACGCCCAAACTTTTAATGTGCGATTCCAGCGACTCTCTGGAAGAGTCTGGCGGAAGCCCCCTGATCGTCACAATGCACGGATCTTGAAGAAAACAATAAACGCTTTAGTCGCCAAATCTAAATGTGTTGGTTGTAACCGGTTTGGGATCAAATATGTTTACGAAGTAAATCACAGAAATAATTCAATACACTTTGAGTTTTTCCGAAACCTTAATATATGGAATCAATCGTGTTGCAAACAAAAGTGAATTCCCTGATTAGACGCCGCCTAAGAAAGGCGGCGTCTGATCTGGGACTTCACTGTTTTTGCAAAGTCGATTTGAGTCGCATTTGGCGGTCAAAAAGTCATCGCATGATCAAACTAGAGGTCATTATTTTCAAAATAATGTAGACCCACATTAACCGACACATTTCCAACACAACATCTGACCACGCAAAACACTATTTGTAGTATTATAAGACTATACCTTTTCCACAAAGCTAGTGAGTGCCTTTAAGTATTTAAACACAAAGAACTAAGAGTCCCGGAACTCAGATATGGCAAAAGTCTACTTGACAATAAACTCAATAGAGCGACGATCTATACTTTATCCAAAATAAGCATAAATGAGAGAGCAGACATGATGCATATATTAAATGCATGACGAAAGTACCACAAAAAGCTGATTTGAGTTTGAATAGGTAGTCGCTAAATACAGGTCAAAAGTAATGCAGAAAGGTCGTTTGAGAGCAGGATGTATACACTCAATGAATAACGAAAGAGTCACAGAAAGCTGCATACAGAGCAGAGGGGAAGTCACTAAATGCAGAACGAAGTAAAGTAATGCGGAAAGCTCATTTGAGATACTAATGAATTCGTTCAGATTTTAGTGACAAGCTGTTTGCTCTCAAATGAACTTTCTGCATTATATTACATCAAAACGAATTATTCCGGCTAGACGCCTAACACAGTTTTGGTTGGTACCTTCTTCAAGACCTTCTGAAGCCCGGATCTCTCTCTCACTCTCTTGTCTTCCGACGTGCTTGCGATCTATCTCTTCCGCGGAGTAATAACCGCTTCCACCTGATTGTGCGTTCCCACGATTATGTGTTCCCAGCTTGTCCTGAAATGTATATCAACAGGGTTCATATTCACCAACATAATCTCAGAATAATCTCTAACCCTTTCTTCTACCAGAATGGTAGAAGCTTGGCACCAAACATGAAGGTTTATGATTATTCTTGAGATTTGAGGCTGAGAAAGTATTTGTGAATACAAGACCTGATTAAAACATGTCTACTGCAGTCAGAAATCAAATGGAGACTTTCTGGCATAAACAAGCTGTATTATAGCAATTTTGACAATTTCAAGGGATGTAATCCCGTCATGCATAAGCGGACCACATTGGTTTTTATAAATATCTAACTACTGTATAAGTTTGGTGAAGTTCCAAAAATAAATGAAGACTTGATTTCGCAAACAATCTGCAGTAGAGCAATTTTGACAAGCAATTTTGATAATTTAAAGGGACATAATATAATCATTCATCAGCGGATCTGACTGGTTTTCAAAAGGAACCGAGCTCATATGTGAAGATCGGAAAAGAAATGGAGACTTTATAGCGTAAACATGCAGTATTATAGTAATTTTTGACTAATTCAAGGCTTCTCGAAATCTACTGTATGTTTGATCGAGATACGATCAAAACTGAAGATTTTAGAGCATGAATAAACAATTGTTTACGTACGCACGCACGCACGGACACACGGTCGATGGACACCGCGTGACGACATATGCTCTCTGGCCTTTTGCCAATAGAGCTAGAAAATGAAGGAAGATGAGCGACTCCTTTGAACATGAAGGTGCTATGTGCAATTACTTAAAGAACACACATAGCACATTTATGTTTTAAGGGGTCATTTTTGACATTTTCAAAACTTTTTCACAAACCATATGGTGTGATCACTCGTTATCATCGTCTTTTCAACATAGGATTTAGTGAACAGCTTGAGCATTTATATAGAACTATTAAACCTTTTCTCAACAGAGCGTCCATGTAGATGACGGCTGTTGTAAACATTGTAAGAAATGGAGCATTTTCTTGTAACGAGCAACATGCTCCATTTCCTACTATGTTTTAAATACAATTTAAAAAAGCGGCATTTTTCATTTGCCTACATTTTATTTTATTTTTATATGGAGTAAATTGTGAACCCATTCACTGCTTACCCCGAAACGTAGTGTCAAATGCAACTAGGCGTCTCATCCGCATCAAAGATGTTTGACACTCGGTCAAAAGTTTTACCAAACATTAAGTGAATCTGTGAAGTTTGAAAAATAACATAAAGAGATATTGCGCATGCAAAGATTTGCTTCCAGTGGTGAAGGGGTTAAGAAAGATCTGAGTATTTGCCATCATTGTCGGCCAACATCAGTCACTACAGCAGTACTGTACAGGGGTCATCATGGCCGACATGTCACGTACGGTCTCAATGTGACACGTTCTGTGAAAAGGGAGGGCTTATGGAGGTGTATTCATGTATATATAGATGATATTGGTTCAGTGGATATTCAATATAGAATTTATTAAACGAGATTTCTAAAAATGATAATAACGTGCCTTGGCGAGTGTAAGTCAATTTTAATAAACAAATATAATAAATTTTGAAGTGAATGACTACCAATGTTATATTATATTTACATTACAAATTCCAAAGTGACGAATATGTTAACGCTATTTATAATGACGTATAATAACGAAGCATTGTTACATCACTAGTTATATATCAAATATATTAAATGACGTTATATCATGCTGGCGACGTCATTTATGATAAAAATCCATATCAGCAACATTGTGTCTGATCTCCAAATATGATAAGGGTACCCACTCTTTCTATGTACAGAGACCAACACGATGAATCTACAAGGGGTCGTACCGTGTGGACCCTGATCAGACGCCACAGAACGCATCATAAATCTCTTCAGTTTCAATGTTTACGTACTATTATCGACAAGATCGACTTAATACTTTACATCAATACCGTATGCAGAATTGTATCAGCTGAGATCAGCAAATAAGATTCAATGAAGTAACCTTTATTAAACCTGTTCTTTATATATACGCATTTAAACGCATTTTTTAAACAGTGTAGACCCTGATCCGCCAGCCCCTGCACTGCTTACCTGTTGGACGTGAGAGTAGTATTGTACGGACAGTTTAACAGAGATCGGGGGATCGGGGTTATTACGTAATCTATGACGTCATCGATGACGTTAGACGTTACATAATAGCCGGGGGCAACGTTATATAAGGTGCAACGATGACGTCATACCGTGGGGTGACGTAAGCCGCTACGTAATAGCCGGGGGCACCCGGGATAGCCGAGGCAGCCGGATGACGTGATGACGTCATGGATGAGTCATCGACAGCGACGAGCGCGTCATTACGGGGCAGCCTCGAGTATCCTTATATCCCCAGGTCTGACGTCACTAGCGTTCCTTCTTCGAAGTTGAACACCCTATCGTCATCGGGTCTGACGTCATAAGCGTCCCCCCTTACTTCATACTCGAGCACCCCGTTCTCCGACGGTATGACTCAGAGGCGTTCCGTACCGTGATCCGGGCTATGAATCGACCATAGCCGAAATCCCCCACTTATAGTATTTATATAACTATTTTTAACTCGGTCCATTACCTAAAGGGTCGTATTTCCCGACGACTATAGAATCCGTCGGCTCGAGACGACCGTCGCGCCATAGCCGATTGCGGTAGACCTCAAGATTCGAACGCGCTATGGGGAAAAACGGAGCGGAGTTGGATCCCAGCAGACGACAGTTTAGGCAGTACTAGACTTTAAGCGGCGAACGCACCGATCAGTCTCGAAATCCCCCACTAATGATATTTATATAAGTATTGAAGGAGACGATATTCGCCGGAGGCGACATTACCTTATATTCCCAGACGACTATAAGATCTTGCTGCAGAAACCGACGTCCGCTCAAACCTTAGACATCGTGCGGTGAAAATAAGAGTTACTCGGCGTCCCGAAACATTTGACGATCTTTAATAGCAATATTCGTATTTAACGATTAGTTTCGCGAGCACTGCCTTAAAGCCCTAGTTTAGTCCTTTTTTATTTGACCACCCCCCATATTTGACATCATGCAGTGCACTTGGTCAGTGGAGATAGCACTGCCTGGTGACACCTGCGTATTCCACTGTCACACTTATCTTTGATTGGACAATACCTTCTGCCTTGACCAAATCTTTGATTAGACAATACCTTCTGCCTTGACCAATCAAATACCCTGAACCGATTGGGACTGCTTCCCCTGAACGGTCCAATAAACATAGAATTGCAAATGACACTGGGGATTAGGGGACCCCATCAGCTCTCACATGATAAGATTCCCAGGGGGCACATTCCTTAAACTAGGCCTTTAAGTTTATACTATATTTAAGACGAAATACGTGTCCGAAAAATTCCTTCTAAGTTTGTCGCGAGGGTTCAGCGCCAGGGGGCCCGATGTTTGCGAATCGTCTGATTAACCTTTGAAATTGTCGTCTGCGACTTACCGTCTGTTCAAACCATCTCGTTCGCTATAATGAGCATTTTGTTCTCGCTTTCCCGGGAATAAAAAAGAGTAGATCCCGATCTTCCTGTCCGCTAATTCCGCGCATGCGAGCTATTTCGTCCGCTTCTTATTCAAACTTCGCGGATTGACTTTATTTTGGGCAAAAATATTGGTCGTACGCCAAACACAAGTGGGGATCGTATTTAGACGAGATGAAAGACGTTATGAGGCGGGCGAATGACGATGACGAAGACGGGTCCAACTCCAAAGAAGAGGCCGAGTCCATGTACGGCCGTTTCCGGGCCTGCTCGACGACGTTACCCGTCCTCGGCTTCAACACGTAAGGCGACATTCGCTAAAATCTAACATAAACTGACAAAAGTGTAAAAATAAAAAAAAGTCCCTAAAGGGCCGAGTGTCTTATTAGATACGTAGTCAAACATCGAAATCCCGAGCGTTTTATGTGTCGATTATATATATTTTTCAGCGCCAAATACGACCTCAATTTGGTCAAACGCAAGCTAACGAAACACCTGCGCATGCCCGAACAAGAATACGGGTTCATCGTCAAGATGAATAACTCTTACGCCTGCATCACCACCTACCGGTTCAGGTTTCTGGACATCAGCCATTTCCTGGCTCCGGGCACGTCCTACGCCGGGTTCCTGAAAGCCTATAGGGTGGAAAAGAGCAAATGAGTCTTCCCCGAATGGCTCGACGATCCTGCGAAACTAGAGTATCCCGAGTTACCTTCTCCCCTCAACGCCTTTTATAGCTTCTCGAAACGGAATACCTCTACTATCAGAAAGTATGGTCGGATCGGGGTATGACCGCCTTCCGGGATTTTCTCGTCTGATACAACGACCTAGACGTAGCCCCTTCGTGACAACCGTCGAGCGTCTGCAAGCCTTCTACTTCGAGAAAGGTATCGACGTGCTAAAGACTTCAATGAGTGTACCGGGCATAGCCCGACAGCTTATTCCAATCCGCCAGAAACCGAGGGGCCGAATTCGCAATGGCGGATCAGAACAACGCCGGTCTATACCGGGCCATTGCCGACAATATCGTAGGAGGTGCGTCGCATTACGATTATTATTACTATAATTATATCTTTATCAGACTAGAATCCGGGGAGGCAAACTGTGTCGTAAAATTCTGGGTTTCGACGCCAATGCCCTGTATCTATGGGCCATCGGACAGCCTATGCCGGAACCATTCGTGCGACGTCGGGCCGAGAACGGTTTTAAGCCGTAGCACCGGGACCGCTACATGCAGGCCTTCAACTGGCTCAATTTCCTGATTAAGTACGAGGGAAATGAGATTTGACACGAACGCAACAGGGGGCGAGAAGTTCGCATAGGGAAATATCCCGTCGACGGTTATGATCCCTTTAAAAATACCGTCTACGAATTTCAGGTAAATATGTGTTGTTTGTTTTAATTTACACAAAAACGCATCTTTTGAGTCTGGCGTTATAATCCGACGTTAATATTACTTTTTTCCGTTGCAGGGATGTTATCATCATGGGCGTCGTCACTAAGAACGTCAAAAGCGAAAAGTGGCGTAAAACCAAAGACGCCCTCCTCGAAAAAACGCGCCGGGTGGTGGCGTATTCCGGGACTTTTGCAAGACGCACCCGAAAATATACGCCATATACGGATCAATGTCGCCCCTCTTTCTCCCGGACCAATAAAGGAGCCGTCACCGAAATCCAGATAATGAACGGTCCGATTTGGGCATCTGTTCGGTATGGTCGAGTGCGATATCGATACCGTCGCGTCAGCGTCTTACTGTTGACGCAAAATTTATATCCCGGACGGCACGCCAGGACGATCGCGTTAAACACGTGGTAGTTGGTGTTGATGAAGAATTTACGCGACGTCGGTGAAAACGTTAGCCAGACAGCTGTATCCCGACAAGGTCAATGGATTCGCCAAAGCTTACGAGGACGCGTTGAGCGAGAAATACGGCTATTTGGTCGTAGATATGTCTCCGCACGGTGAGGATAGATACAGGCTGCGCACGCACGTCTTCCCCGGAGAAGACCCTGTCGTCTACAGACTGACGTAAAACGGAAGCCGAGACGTTAACGTAAGAACGACGTTGCCATGGAGCTTATGAAACGACAACGGTTATTTTTGAAACTGTTCGCGTTAACGACGCCCGCTCAAAGGAAGGCCTTACTACGAGCCATTACCAGACCTCAGATACGGGCGTTACGTGAAATTGCTCATAACGTGATTAAATGTACGATCCGTTTGACGCCGGATGACAGGAAGTCACTCAAACGTCGGAGACGCGTCGTGCACCTCTTGGCTGATAAAAAGACGGAATTCGAGACCAAATGCCGAGCTATAGCCGACAAACCCGGGTTCATCAACGCCTTAACGACTGTCGCCTTGACTTATTTGGAACCGGCGCTATGGACAAACTAATCCTGGTCCCCTACGACAAATATCGACGTTTGTTGGAAGCCAATCAGAAAGGAAAAGGTCCGGTCGAAGAAACTAGCGACGCTATGGACACGTCTTCGTACCCCCAACTTCCGGGCGATCGCGATACGTCTATAGACGCTGTACCTGACGTCGGGAAAAATAAGAACCGGAAGAACCCGACGCAACCTACGACGTGTTCCGGTACGGGGGCGAAAACGCCGCTGCCATTAACCCGACAGTCCAGCCCTCCGAGGATTAAGAAGAAGCATACCGCAGCCAAAAAGAAGTTATTGTGGATTTCGATATAATAACGAAGACATTCGTTCTATTCTACGTTTTATTGCCATGTATACATAATATATTTATTTTGTGTATGAATAAAATAATTATCATATACAATTAGCCGATCGGTCTTTATTCACAATTCCTGTACGTATCGTCTGACGTAATTATCGTTCTCGTCCGGTCGGCGTACGTTAAACAGGCTCACGAGATCCGCGCTTGTCCGTTCTTTAGACCGTTCCACTATATATTAAACGCAGTATTGTCCGCAGATATCTGACGTCGCGGCTTGCACGCGATTCCTCAATCTCCGGTAAGATCGGCGTAGCTTATTTTCGAATCCGACCCCGTAATACGCGGGATCGTGGCCGAGCGAATCGAAAAACTCGAATGGTCGTCGTCGGGGAAAACAAAACGCCACCCAGTGTTTTCCCGGTCCTCCGCTGGTATCCGTGATTGCGATGAGAAAACGCCCCGGTTTGACGCACAATCGATCGGCGGCGATGAGCGTGACGGGATTGTATGTCAGTACGCGAGCCAGCTGAACGCTGTTCATTTCGCTTAGACGGCTCAAAGCGAACTGGTCAGCGGCGATGAACATGGTCTTGATTTCCGAGAGAAGGTACGGATAAATAAATGGCCGGTCCGTCTCGAATCAGTTTCTCGTTAGCCACGATTACGGCGCTTTAAAGGCGCTGGATACACAGTTTGAAGCGAGCGTCCACGATCTGTACTTTATACGACAGGGCCAGGCTATCCGTGATGATTCTGAAGGCGTCCGGGTTTTGCCGCAATTTCAACCCGACGTGGATACAGTTGATGAGATGTTTGGGTTGTCGAAATAGATCCAGGTGTAAAGGTCCACCCAGATCCACGATATCGCCGTCTTTGGTCCGCCTGTATCTTAAAAACAACCTGTTATTGCTTCCGGTCTTGGCGTCATTGGTGTTTACGTCTCCGGTATTTTGCAAAATAGCTGCGCGGACAAAGGGCCTTCTTGTTGAATGGCGTTAGTCTTTAGAATCGTGTCGATGTAGGCAATATAGGCGTAGTAATTACCGGTATGGGAGAGCGGGGATTGCTGAAAGGCGACCTCTACCTGCCCGAAAACGGTATGTAACGGTAGGTTAGTTAGTCCCAGGATCTCGGAGTCGGTCACGGGTTTTCCGTCCCCGGTAACAAGTGTCAACTTTAGCCTCAGAACGCTTCGCTTCAAGTCGATATAGGCGGATGATTGTGCGGGAATGTTGAATTCCAAAGGACCGCCCTCCGTCAGCTGATGCGTCGGCGTATATTCGATCCACTCTCGCGTTTGCAGGGAGACGTCGGAAGGCGGGGCTATAAAGATCGATAACTTTTGCTGGTGATAATCTTCTCGATCCATGTTGCTTTACAGTTGACCGTCGACGTCGTAGCAAAAACGTTTTCGGAGATCGGGCGTCGAATCAAAGGCAGCACTCTCTTACGTTTCCTGATTACTTTCTTACGTCATATAGACTTCGTATGTCCTTTACAGATAAGCTTCTTACGTCGGATCACTTTCTTTATCTCCTTAGACTTCTTTCGCTGCTTGCCAAAGGCCTTCTTACGTTTACCGGGACTTACGACGTTCTTACTTTTTTTTGTCGCGTTTTACTTCGGATTTGGCCATTTCCACGGCTTGCGCGACGGGCGTCACGAGTTGAACGACGGGTCGGTTTTTATCGTCTTTCATACGTCGTTGCTTGCACCCGCTTCCAACGATGTAACGTCCCAGGTGATGCGGCCGGACGTGCCCGTCCCGTAAATCCTTGAAACCTTGATACCATTTGTCGTAGTCTGCCACGAACGGCACCCATTTTTGGCACTTGTAATCTTTCACTTCTACGGAACCCATGGTCGTCGGAATCGTAAGACGTACCGTGCGTTGACGTCCTCGTCGAACGTTACGGTTTCTTAAAGCTCGTCTAATAGGTGGAGTCTCTACACAAGTACAGGGCGTCAGTTTCCAGAGCGAATTTACACTCTAGCAATAATTACAATAAGGCGCATTCCCAACGCAAATCTGCTCGTAGAAGGCTCGGTAACTCGAACCACGATTCGCCCACGTTCTTACGTTCTCCGGTGACATATACAATGACGTCGGACATGGTAGCGATGGATTACGATAGATTACGTAATAACCCCCGATTCACCGATTCCCCAATTCCCCATCTCTATGAAACTGTCCGTACAATACTACTCGTGAGTGTTAGATGAATGCCATGTCTAAGAATAATTGCCTTATCTACATGCTGCTAAACCCCTTCACGTTCGGAAGCAATTATGTGCATGCGCAATATTTCGTCTGCTTCGTTTTCAAACTTTACAGATTAACTTATTTTTTGGCAAAAATATCGGCCTATTGTCAAACAGCCTGGATCCGAATGAGACGCCGAGTTACTCGGCGTCTCATCCAGATCTAAACTGTTTGCCTATGACACTAAGGTTCGGGGGTAGTCAGTGAAGAGGTTAATAGTCTACCTCAAAGTCGTAGATAAGCCGGATGATGCGTCTGCAGCTGATTACTTTGAAAGCATTGTCGACAATAAAGCATCTGCCTAACATGTGCCAATGCTACATTTAAAAAAGTTTTCAAAATCTATCCAATATGAAATGTTAATTTCTCCTGAATATTCTTTCTTTTATCCATTGCTTGCACAATGGATGAGTCTAAATAAAGCATATGAAGTAATGGGTTTAGTGTTTATATGAGCGCTGCTGTGGGACTTCCAACCATAAGCCAGTTTAAACAGTGTAGATCTATACCAGATGTCAAGCT
>JAULCE010090766.1:0-11509 GCA_032359355.1 Macoma nasuta | reverse complement strand
GGGAAATCGTACAGCGGCGCACAATGGTCAATTGGAACATGTTTATCGTGGCAAAATAACATCTATATTGGTTATATCACGGCACTCTTTCATAACACGGTGGTAAATCAGTCATGGAAATGACATGGTGTCAGACTAGATATTTCAAAATAACATGCTTTCCACACAAAGGCGTTAATTTGGCATTTGGATGATTAATCTACAACGATACAGAACAGAAGTATATCGTTCGTCTCGGCAAAGAAATACGCAAATTCAATATTATGATATTGCACTTACGTCTTTTTTCAAATGAAAACAACGGTATAACAATTACTGATCAATATTAAATACACTTAACGTTATTATAGACTATAGGTTCCAATTTAAGGAAATGAGAGTGCCACGCAATGACACGTATGGTCTGATATCTGATACGATGTTACTGTATGGATCATTCTATTATTAATTTTTCATAGAATACCATTGATAATTTCATTTCGGACGTCTTCTGCATTAAGCACAAACAGATTTATGTTGCCATCTGAACTGGTAAATATGTATATTTTTGCATAAATAATTTTTTAAGCAGAAGTCTTTGAACCCCTTCACTGCTTGCAAATAGCTTAGTTTCGGATGAGATGCCGAGTAACTCGTCGTCTCATACGGATCCAAGCTGTTTGACACCTGGGCAATCCTTTTCCCAAAATTTAAGTTAATCTGTGAATTTTGAAAACGAACTAGACGAAATAGTGTGCATGCGCAGATTTGCTTCCGACAGTGAAGGGATTGACTCACCAGCTTTACTAACAACACACAGACCGGCTCGTTCCAGAAGCCCATTCATTGAGCAGGTGAATCCCATGTCGTTGATACAACAACCAGAACACAGCTTCTTGACAGACACTCCCCTGAGACTTGCAATTTAGCCTACACACACATAGCAATATAATAAGTGAAATCATAAAGTATCGAGTTCGCTGTAGCAAAAAGTTATATATGCCTATGTTAACAAGTGGTGAAGGGCATTCCACTAAATGATAAGTATACATGCACACTGATCTGAAAAATTGAATCTCGGAATCGAAACAGAAATGTGTATCCATAGATAGGATACTTGCAAGGTACGGCATGGCTAGAAAAGAGCTCGGGGTATTAAAGACAGTCTGTACTTTAACGATATCCAAATGCTAACGTCAACGCTAACAACACCGGTCACAAGGGATATGACACTAGCGTCGTAACGGTTAGCTTAACTGACACTTAAATTCTATTTAGTATAATATTGCTACAAGATTGGCGGCGAATAAGCCGGATCGTTGTATCATATTTAGTATTTGATTTCGCAGCCACTGTGTCTACGTGTTAACTCTTTCGGCGCAAAATGTAAATCTGTCGTTCCCAACTTACTCGAGATTTAATATTTCAGCAGAGATCGTTATAAAGATAATTAAATAAACTGTTTTCACTTGACTTAATGTTATAAAAACAGTGTCGTCCCTGATCAGACGACCCATAATGTAGTCGTAGGCTGATCTTTGAAGACAATGTTTGCAATTGTGGATTTAGATGCAGTGAAAGGGTTAAGGTCAAATTTGATTCGTTTTTCCGTTGTATACATGTTTAATCTAAAGCTTATTCAATTTATACTTTTCTTCGAGCAAGATCGGATCGATTAGACGATCCCAAATTTAGTCGTAGGCTAATATATGAAGACTATGTATGCAATTGTGGGTGTAGACGCAGTGAAAGGGTTAAATCCGATTCATTTTTCCGTTGTATACATGTTGAATCTAAAGCTTATTGAAGTTATACTTTTTTCTTCGAGCAAGACACATAAACTTAACTGACAAGCAGGAAATAGTTGGTCTACTTACAATTAGAAACACTTATAACTATAACTGTCGCCATCGGCGGACTAGACTATCACTCTACAAAAAGCTTGACCTTGAATTTTGGCATTGACCTTTGATAACATCATGCCTAAATCATGCGCTTGGAATTATGCGCTCTCACTTGGTCTTGTTGAGCTGACTGAGGAAATGAAGAAGCATTTTTAAAGTCTTTAAAAGGGGTTGAAAAATACGAAGCGGACACACAATCTACGCTAACACATTTGAATCTGTTTTGAACCCGACAATTGAATGCATATCAGTGACCAGGTTTGTTGAACCCATTCACTACTTACCCCGAACCATAGTGCCATATGCAATCACACTAGATCCGGATAAGACGCCGAGCAACTCGGCGTCTCCTCCGGATCAAAGCTTTTTGACACTGGCCAATATTTTTGCCAGCAAAAAAACAATTCTGTAAAGTTTGAAAATGAAGAAGACGAAATATTACGCATGTGCAGAATTACATTGGGTGGTGAAGGGGTTACGTAGCGTTTATGCAGGAACAGATGTTTGTCTCAAGATTATCCGCTCAGGTACTGATGCGTCGTCTAATCAAATCTGTAGAATTAATTGTAACCTTTTTATCGACATTGCCCAAAAGTTGAAGTCCCAGACCTATTATGGCGGATTCTGATCAGGGACTTTGACCTTTTGCAACAACATTCTCTTCAAATATCATGATTTCGGAAAGGCAAAACTTGTTTATTCTTTTTCTGTTACTAATTTCGTTATAATTTTTTATCCAAATTTATTTACAACTGACACATTCTAATTTGGCGGCGAAAGGGTTAACATGGTAAAAGGTCAGAGCCTTATCAGTTGCAGGTTTAAGTCTCCCGATAAAATAAAAAAATAAAATCCTACAAAATGGACCCAGAGATAGTTGATTATAATTCAAATTTCTGTAGTGATATGCAAAGCTGAAATTTAATGGATGAGTTATCCAAATAAATGTACCAAAACGCACGCTCAATAGCCACAGGTACGTTATGTTTTTGAAGCTTTGGCGACTTTGTTGTTGCGGATGAATATCTACAAGCATGCACAAATACGCCAGGTGGTGGCCTGTCTATCCTATCAGATGCCACGGGAACTTCATTGTCAAAAGATGTAGCAACTACCTTTATGAAGTAGCCGCTGACAAAGCTACTGAAACGACTAACAAAATTTGAAAAAAATTGCCATTGGAATCATCAGTATCACACAGTTTGACCACGAACGGAACATATTCTTCATCACATGTTCACACATAAGCAATTAAGCGGAGAGTCCTTAAGGTCTCCAAGACGATTAAGAGGAAAACAGAAGTAACACAAAATGTTCCCCAATTGTCTAGGAAACATAGCGGTGAAAAGAATGTTAATAGGCTGATTGGGTAAATTGGAGAATAAGATGTTTTAAGCATATTTAAAACAACAAAGGGAGCAAATACCTGGAATGCCGGATCAACTGGTGTCGTCAGCATTCCATGATAGTACAACAGACAATATCTGTATTCATTTACTTTCTCGTGAAAACAGAGGCCAAGCACTTTTCTGACTTTTATGCGCCGCTAGACAGGGTGGTATCAAGAATATTCACGAGTTGTTTCTGGACTGTTGTCATAAGTAAGAGCATTGCCTTTCTCTAATAAGTCTACATGTTTTATAATATATCGACATATGTGTGTACAGTACAAAGGAAATCCCGAGTGGTGTCAGACGTTTGACAGTTATGCCAATGTGTTTGTTAAATCCGTAGAGTCACATTTTAGCGGAAGTACATTCCCTTCCGTGTTAAAATTGCTTTAGATAGATACTAAGGAGGAAATCCATTAAAGCTGATACACAGAGACGGAGACAAAAGGCAGCACAATGATGTCCTATAGGGTAGCAGATTACAACTCCACACAAGCCTGTGCCACACTATTGTGATCAATAAATCGCACCTGACTAAAGCAAATGGTCCCCAGACCATGCGGTTATAGTTGCCAGTGAAAGTTTTACAATTCGAAAAAGCAATGGTTTTAATACCATCATAAGTCTGTTAACCATGAAGCGGCATAACGCAAATTATTAGTCGTGTTTAAGATTCGATATAAGTGGACTGCAAAATTCCGAGCGTCAAATGTCTGAACCATTCCCCCCACGTGCCATGTTTGGTCTAACCCACAAGGAAATAATCTGATTAAAATTATGAAAACTAAGGCAGTATAACACACTATATTATATTGAAATAGTTATAGGCAATGAAGCAGAGCAAATGCCACATTTCCCACTAAATTTTCAATAGTTGTCTGCACCCGAGGCGCCAAAAGGCGATTCTGTTAAGCAAAGTGGTAATATGGAACTGCTTTTGCTGCTTATATACCATGTGGAACAAGACGGCGAAGTGTGATTTGTATTCGATACATTGAACTAGTGTCAATGTTGTACACATTTTATCTGAGAAAATGAGCAAGTATTTTCTAAAGAAATAATTCATATATTTGAACATAATCAGTGTATGTCGTCTGATTCTTTAACATACCATATTTGCACACATGCATGGTCTATGTATTAGGAAAACACATTTTCAGCTCTACATGTTTACATACCTAACGCTTAATGGGAAATGTTATTTAGCCCAAATAACATTTATCGTTTTCTACGAATAGAAGGGTAGTCTGCCTCAATTCTACAGAATCTTATATTTCATGTCGTTTTGGAAATACAATCATAGTGTCTTACACATTTGATCAAAATAAGACGCATATTTGAAAAAATCAATCAATCTCGACTAAGCTCAGTCAAAAATAAAACACCTGGATGCCAGACCTCACATCATGTTTGACATTATTGTTTGGTTTGTTAAATCAAGGCAAAATACCGTATGAGCTATGAAAAACACAAGTGGAAAAACCCCTTTGTACACAGCTTTACAACATGATTGTCATTCCGGTAATTAAAGTTTAGAGACTGCTTTCTCTAACCTTAATGTTTATGTATAATTTCACTGATTACTGCCCCTTTACTCTGAACCATCTGAGTACAGCCACTGTTAAAGCCAACTATATACAGCTTTACATAATGCTTGTGGCTGTTTAAAAAAATGTATTAAGAAGTGTGCGCGATTACATACTTGTTTCAACAATACATAATACGATGTTGCCATGACCTCATTCAACCGTTGATTTAGCGAGAAACACGCACATAATGTCTAAGCCTTCATATTATTTGCAAAATGATGATGCTTATTCAGTAAGTGTAACACTAGTGTTTTGTATACATTGTTGGTAAGGGTCCTTGTTTATAACTATTAATAGAAATATACAATTGGCAATTTGTCGACAACTTTTTAAGAAACATAGTTAAGCTACCTAGTATTGATAAGCTCACCTAATATTTTATCGTATATTATCAATGAAAAATAAAATGTTAGTTTATATGCCTGTAAATCGTGTTTTGTAATTATTGACCCTTAGCCAAATAGTGATCATTCGGTCTTTACATCCCCCATAATGATATTCGAATATGCATGTTTAATACATACAACAATGATATAATCCATTAACAAAAATAATACGTCTGACCTAATATCAGGTATTTAGAGTTTTGGCTGCCAATCTGGGTATTTATTTGTCGCGATTTTAATGGCTGTTATTTCGCTGTATCTTTTACATTTATCTATGAACGCATTCATTGTATTATAATGCAATTTTGTTTTGTTTATTATGCTCATCTCTTTGGTAGACTAATACATAGCAATTAAGTTTACATACATTAAATAGTGTCTACAATGCCTACTAAAAGAAGAGAAAACGTGAAAATGTTTACGACATATATAAGTTTTATGTAGCACAGGCGTAATGCAGAAATCTCCTTGGGGATCTTTCCGCATCACTCCTGTGTTGCATAAAGCAGTCACTTATGTAAACGAGCACCAAATCGTCTTCTTTTAGTGGTTGTAGGAGAGAGGTTTTACTGTTTACTCTTATCTAAAGGCATAACATTATATAGTGTCCAGGTTGAAGATTATAATAGTTGGAGTGATATCTGAAACCAATGATTACTCTTACAAACAGTTTGCATTAAAACCAGAGCTCATATTCTGTAGGGCTGATATATCATATATACTCCTTGACACTTATACTAAACTGTATTGAATTTCCTAGAATTTATGGCGCCGTATGTTGTTCGAAATTGATAGAACTTCTCTAAACTCTGTGTATACACAATAGCTGAGAAACCAGTCAAACCTGCCTGAAGACATTTTTGGTGTTAAGGACAGGTTAAACCAGAATGAAAGTCACCTAGAAGCCTCTCAAAAGATTTGTCTGCACTACTTTCGCTCTACTTAAAGCAAAAATATGTCATTTATAGTCGATATGATATCGTTTGTATGTCCATTCAGCGACAGGTTTGACTTTACTACTTATAATCTAATATGACAAATTGTAACAATATTACCAATATGTCAACAAGCACGCTCATCGAAGTTGACATTTAAACTAGCCATGCGTGTAGACAGTAGACAGTTTGTCTTAAAACAAGCGTTCCTGGTTTCTCAGAAGGCGCTAAATTCAATTAACTTGAAAGGATATTATGCCCAATCCAATTTCGGAAGTAGAGCAGAAGAATCAGAATTGACGTTTTCATTTCTTTTATAAGGAGTTCATCGCCATATGCCAATACATTTAAAAACAACAACTTTCAACTTCAAGCTATGCTACACAACATTACCAAAGCTATATGTATGCCTTAAAGCGGATGTGTGGTGTATAACTGCCTTTATAACCCATTACATTAAAACTATATCTTTTTTAAGTTTATGTGACGGATCAAATTACGATAAAGTTAAACGTTAGCGTGATTACATTTTAATTGGAGTTTTGGTACAATCATATAAATGGAAACAGAATAAATGATCGTCCTAACAAATCATCATTTTAACAATTTGAAGGACTAAATCAAAAGTGTACACACTGTAGAATTTACTGACTGTTAAGTAGGTCTTTGTTTCACTGATAGCATGTAAAACTAGCATATACTCCTTTAAAGTGTGATAAAACTCTTTCTTACATGCCTAACAGTGAGCTTAAGGAAATTCTTAGTGAAAGAAATCCTAATAACTTCACTGCCAAGCAGTGAAATTATAATTTTTTAGAAGTAAAATTATAACTTCTTTGCCAGAACTATCTTTAAAGTATTTTTGATATTGTAATTTTTTATAAATGATTGCCTGATTATCGGAGATTGAAATAAGCAAATATAACACAATCTTTAAAACTCTGTTTTGATTACGTCTTGATTTGCGGTATAAAGTCTTTTTTGGTATAGCTCAGTCGCAAATCTATTCGGGAATAACCTTGATACGTATTATTATGCACGATTGAATGTACTCAAATCAAACCAAACTATCGATTCTTGTCACTTTAAGACCGTAACTTTAGATAATACCAATCGCAGTTCAAAATCGTTTTTCAATTTGCCGGCTTTAGCCGTGTTTACTCGATCTACAGCCGTCCTTTATTCTGTACCTGGTAAGTAAAGTCTTAACGTCAGTTCGCAGACGAGAAAGCGTTGCAATGTCAGAATTATGTTAGGTAATAAATAAAGTTTTCATTGCACTTGAGGTTGTCTGATTTGTTGAATGAGTGATGATTTATGTTACTGGAAAATGGTAGTTCGAATGCTAAAGTGTGCAAAGACACAATTACGCCAAAAAGTACGAAATACACATAAGGATTTACCAGTTTAATTTAACTTTTATTGAACTTCGGGGGTGGGGTAAACTTGTCATAGATTTGAAATATGTGGTAAATCGTCGCGGTTTGCTTGAGATTGGTGTTATATATTGCAGAGGTTGCAACAAAACTCAGTTATGATTACTCGACTCGCTAAAATACTTGCGGGTAACTAAACAAAGCAGCACTTTAAAATTGCCAGTCGAGAGCATTACCACATAGATTCAGATTCTTTAAATGTCCGCTATAAAATTTTAAACTGACAACTGTAAATTTCAAGAAAAGGCATGTTAGAAATTTAATTTTTGCATGTTACAGTCTAATATCGAATTGTATCTTATCGAGTTGGAAGCAAAAGGGGTGTTCTCAAACTCGCCCTCGTGAAACACCACTTCTGTTTCCTACTCGATGATACGCAATTCGATCTTACACTTAAGAACTCAATTATTCCCTATATTATCGCGGATATAAGGGGTACTTAATAAGCAATCTGATTAATTGTCCATATTTAGCAAAGACTCCAAATTTAAACAATTGCCTATTCCTGTTTTTATAAAAAGGGTGATAGTACACTTGAAAACGGCCAGTATAGAATTATAACAGGAAGCGCCGCATATAAAACAAACAGACGTCCGAATAGAAAAGAAGGATATTCACTATAAAACACACACTAAAACACACACACAGGGGCCTGAGTGTCGTGAATTTTATCTATGCCGATATCAGGAATTTCATGACGTCAAACTGTTTAACATGACATCATCATTTATATTTGTTAATTTAGTAGTAATCTATTTACGTTAAAACTAATATATAACTTATATGGTATGTTAATTTTTAATGTTTCCGAGACTGTTAATTGGACCTAAACTTAACTGTTTAAGACTAAATATTCTTCACCGACACTTTTGAGCTTACTGGTATAACCCCTTCACTGCCATGCAGGTTATGCATATGCGCATTGTTTTGTTCTATTTTCGTTTAAGACCAAACACATTCCCTCGACCTTTGGTAAAACCATTGGCCGAGTGACAAACAGCTTCGATTCTAATGAGACGCCGAGTTCGGTGTCTCATTTGGCACCAAGCTACTTGCATAATCATGCTACTTCACTCGGGGTGGGGCAGTGAACGGGTTAAGAGTCGGTGCAGAAACAGGCCGTCAAAACAAGGTCGTGCTTATGCTTCGATGTTATGACAATTGTGTGGACACTATGTGTTTGTAACAGTTACACTCATACTGCAAGTTCTGGAAGAACCACTATTTTTACTAATATCTCACTTAAATCATAATTTAGCGGTTTATACACTTGAGCTACATCAAGGGTCACTTATATAACTCGGTATTTCTTAAATATTATTGAGCGGATTGCTTTCAAATTTTGAATATAATGAATTCAATGTATCATACATTATGTATAAATTGAGTATCAATTGATCAACAGACATACATGAAACACGTGGAAATTATCCAATATAAAATATCACTCTAGCACCCATTTGCACAAATACAATGAAAAACACTATAAAATTCAGTCCGTTTGAGTAAGGTTATTACCATTACATTACAAATGGGTGTGTACATTTGAGATTCAGTTGTTTGGACATGACTTGGACTATTTTGGCTCGCTCGAGTACATTTCTAAATTTAGCATGAGTCGAGTTACTTAAATTTGACAGTATTTCCTTTTTTATTATTTATTTGACTTATGACTGACTTTCTAGATCTGGTAGCCTGAAATAATACGAGTATACATAAAATCGATTTTGATCGCTCACTAACATTACCTCGTGCAAACCTTTACCACTATCAAAACCGACCAATCGTTACGGATGAAAGATTTTATCATCGTCAAACAACATACTATCTTATTTGAAATGAATATATTCAACTATATTCGAGAAATTTAAATTTTGAAAAGTGTCGGGAAAGAAGTGGCCGTAAGTGAACATACTACTTTTGATCGAGTGGCACTACTTGTATATAAGTGATACAATGATTAGTGTTGCCCTTCTGTACAGAACAGGTAATAGCCACATACCATACAATCGAGTTATAGTAACTTATACCGTTCGAGGTCGAGTTGTTCAAATCATCCAGTACACAGGCAATAAAGTATTTGGAACCCAAGAGTGCGGTGCAAGATTGTCGTGCCAGTGTAAAAAGTTCAAGTTACTCGCGTGTTCAATCAAGTTCCTACCGGTAATCTGAAAGCGATTTCAAATAAATGCGGGTAGGTGGGGTATGAACTCGACTTCAGATAAACCCTCTGCGTTCAAATTACTCCCGGGGGCCTCTCCTCACTGATTTGGTTAGATCCCGGTTTAGGAATGATTCGGAATTTCATGTGGAAAAGTCTTTTGGATGAATTGCGAAATATTGGTAGTTCTACCCTCATGCAACTTTTGTTTGCCTCCATCACTGTTAAAGCGGTAGTCGCGATATGACTGCAGTACTGACGAAGCGACGTAAACAGGAACAAAGACGAAAAACCAATCAAATTACCCATCTGGATAGTTTTATAGCTTTTTTTAATTCAAAGAAAACATATTTATAATTCGCAAAAATTAGCCGAGACGCTTTGATTGCGTTCGATGTACTGTTTTCACGAAGACTAACGAAACCCGACGGCTCAGTGTAATAAAACGCATTTCGGATAATTTCCAATTTTGTTTGACGTTTTAGCAAGTTCTACGTTAGCAATCCACGCGCGGGCCGGGACCGCCCTCAGGCCCCCCCCCGCTACCCAACACACTTTTTTCAATGTCCTTCTCTTGTATTTGACGATTATATGAGGTAGAATCCGTGTTATCAGTGTATTAATGGTTGGAGTATAATAGTGGAAATGACTTGGCCGTAAAATATATAGGCGATACAACTTTGACGGCAAATGCCTTGCTTGCAAAACAATTGCTTGATCTATTGGCAAAAATGAAAAGTGTCGGGAACATTTACGGGAAAAGCAAGGTCAATGTCAATGTCATGGAACCTCAAGCACCTGGATAAGGGCATTTACATGGTAGAATAGTTCTTATATTGTTAATTTCTAGTTGAAGCAATTCATATTGTACGAAGTATGCGTAAGCATTCTTTAAACTCTTATAAAAAGATTACTAAATAATGTCTCTGGCATGTAAAAAACAATAAACGTCCGCTTGTTCATCGTGTAAACAAGATGTAGATATAACACCCGACGGATGTGTCCTTTTGCACGTAGACAATATATACATTTCTCGAGAAAATCAAACACAAGTTTAGTGTATAGACCGAGTCGGACAAGCAGACTGGCGATCCAATCAGTGTAGGTACAATCCAACCAGTAGCTGGGAACCAAAAATGGCTTGGTTAACAAGACTTGACTGTACTCCTTGAGCTTACATCTAAGTTGAATTTCACTTATAATTGATAATTTCATTAGAGTTGCTATAACATGTCACTCCCTCTTTCGCAGATTAAGGATAGCACCACTCGTTTCATTTTTGCATGGAACCCTGAAAACTCGTTTAACTTATACTTAACCTATAACGTGATTCAATCAGTGACCGCTAGGCTACATCCTCTCTGATTACGAGTTGATACAATAATCACGTGACTTAGATGATATAATTTGACACGAGTTATTCGGTTCATCATGACATTCAGGCAAAAGTTCTCTGCCAAAAAATAGAATATCTGTCTTGTTATGGTATGTAGTTGACAAAGAATTGTGATGTTTTGAAATGTGTCCACATTGCAGCGTTAAGTATACAATACATGTTACAGAACAACTTCATACAAAATCATCCTACGCTTAATGAATTTGATATTTCTTGTCCATCAAGCATTCTTTATTTGAGAACCACTCCCCAGAATACTTCATAATATTCATGATATTGAGCAGAAGATCATCCTTCAGTTAAAGATTCAGATAAGAATCACATGTTGAAAT
>JAULCE010090655.1:0-12754 GCA_032359355.1 Macoma nasuta | reverse complement strand
ATAAGCCCAAGCGATACGACGTTTATTTCTTATATTTATATTATTACTTATATTATTTCTTCTCGCATAAAAGTAATAATAGTCGATTTATTGGATTATCTTCTAAGAATCGCCATTGCATCTTATTAACGCGACATTCGCGTCCGGTATTCGGAAGAGCGATTGTGTAACGTGAGCGTAGGTCCAAACCGGTCCAAACTAATTTCCAACTGTCATTGTGAAATAGACATCAAAATATACAGGGACGCTACATAGGGAATGTAAATATAATGCGTTTGTCTTGAAGATACAACACATAAACGATATGGTCAAGCTGATTAAAAAACTGACATTGATCAGATACAGTTCGTAAACTTAAGACACAAATACAACAATAGCACTGTGTTACTACTTTATTACGTGGCAGACCCTGATCAGATCTGGGTATCTATTGTATATACAAATTAATTTCACAAAGTGTGATTCGCAAGTGCTTACATCGACTTCAAACTATTTCAGACATAGCATTGTTCATTAGTCTTTAAAATTATGTACCTATTTTTATCAGATATGAGATCGAGATGCATGGTAGAAAATAGGCAAACGGTGTAGTCGACTAGAACTGAATGTATTAAATTCATGTTTTCAGATGTGTTTCGTATGGTGAGTGTATGCTGGTTAATCCGTTTGCCGCTAATCTAAATATGTCAGTTTGACACTAGTTTTAGAACAAATATTTTAAGGAAATAAAAATGAGAAATTATTAGGACAAAATCGAATGAGGAGCCGCTTTATTTGACTGCAATATTGTTTTGAGTAGTCTATTGCGGTGAACAATTCACCTTTACTCCGTTGAAGTGCATGTAGCGGATTGTTTTACAAACGGTGTTTTCGTAACGTGTTAATGTTTCCATTTTTCTTACATGCCTTACAGTGATTTATAGGGATTTCTCAGTGAATGAGAACCTTATATTTTCACTGTTCAAGCAGTGAAATTACAACTTTCTAGCAGTGAAATTACAAGTTTTTTCGCCGGAACTTCTTTTTTCTACTATGAATGATTATCCACCTTATGTAAACAAATTGATTACTTCCCTTGAACGTGGCGTTGTTTGGTTGGGGTCCCATAAAGTGTCTATTGTAATACATTAAACAATTGGGCATCAAACACCTAAAGTCATGTAAGAAATCGATTAATTGTACTTTACAGCGTAATATCATTTTTTTACATCTCATAGTGAGTTAAAGGTGTGTTCACCACTCGTGAAAATACCCCTTCTGCTCACCACTCGATGAAATAATATTTCCATCTGACACTGTAGTACAATAATCCTCTATGTCTACAACATTTTTTAAATCGATTAATAAATGACAATTTTGTGTGTGTATATATATGCATCCTTTAAAAATTCACCTCCTGAAATGTGTTTATAGCAGAAACTGTCATGCATTGTCACTGTTGCATTGTGATGAACATATTGTATACAATTGAGCGTTTTCTCGTAAATAGCAATTACTGCATTGCCCACACTATCTTAGAAGTTGTTTGCTAAATGCGCTTTTGTGGAGGAGAAGGATAAAGTAATTGTAACAGTTTATATATATCTTCATATATGTTATGCATTTAATTTATACCACTAAAACATATATTATTCAGTTACGTCCTAGTTTCATTATTAACAAGTTTATCTGGCACAGACGAAACCGATATACAAATATAAATGTAAATGTTAAGAGTGTACGTGTATACTTACAATAGCATGTGACACAGTCCCATTTACAAACTCTCTATTAATTTTCAGGACCGGAGACTTGATTATATTTTTTGCTTTTATATTGCGGGAAACTTTCATGTCGTTTAATAACGTATACCATTTTGTAATTTTAAATGTGGGGTGTATTATATGTCGATAAACGTTCTCGTATATTTCCGTGCCTGAAGAAAATGTAGACTCGGCCCAGTGGGACTCGTCTCAATTAATTTTTTCTAAAATGTACAGCTACTCGTTCTTTCTCCTGTGCATGCAAATATCGATTACATGTATATGTATCACAGGTGTGGTCATCATCGTTTTCTTATCTCGCCTAAACGTGTTTAAGCAACTAATGGTTATTTCTCCAAATACGCAATGTGGCCGTTTTTAAGGCTCAATCACAGCGACATTGTCATAATTGGTACATACTCTAGATGAAAGAAAACACCTATATTCGAATGGCATTGAAAATATTAAGAAACAATGCTGCAACTGCATAAGATTGAAAACATTTCCGACAATGCTTTCAAAGGGCATTTTTTTTAAATGGCGGCCAAAACGTATGCATGAATTACAGGCTTAATTGGTTATTCAGTAGGATGTGTGTTGCTAAGCTGTAAATAGTATACTTGCTGAAATTTGCTTAATTTATGACGCGTTTGTTAGGTAACTTATGAAGTAAGACAAACTTGATTTGTTTAAAATATATAATAATACTCAATATGTATATTCCTGAGTTCAGTAATTCTCACGATTTTGAAAGAGCAAAATTCAATCAACGGCATACAATTCGATCGTACACTGTTAAATACAATTATCCTCTATTCTCTTAATAATATCATACGTGACAATTTTCACGCAATTTTGACGTCATAATATTCTACTTTTCTGAACAAGTAACGATCGTTATAACACAGAACGAATGATTCAATCGTTTAAATTATTGTGTAGTCAATTTACATTTTATCTTACTAAGTAATGGTTTTCAAGAACAGGAAACCAAATAATATTAAAACATCAAAAACATAGGGATCCGAAAATAGTATGGTATTGAGTAGAACTAATCATCCGTACTGAGATTGCAGGGTCCCTATAACAAAACATAATCGACACCATAAAGTAAATGTTCCATAGGTTTATGACATATTGCACTTGCAGTTTCATTAGATTGAATGCTCACAAAAATGACTTATAAGACTTAGCGTTTGTAAATAAATGCTTTAATGAGTGTCAACTATGATCTTAAATCAGCTGAATGGGTTTGCCGCCAAATAAAAACGCCTATTTTCCCGAGATTTTGACTTATTAAACATTAGAATTACAATAATACAAAATATAACAAAAGCTATATAGTCAAAGAAACTTTGATCCAGATGCCAATGAAAACGATAATAAATATGTGCCGCACCAAAGCTTTTATCAGATCAGTCTAATAAGGTCAAAATTTCAACCATACAATATTTTATTGCTGGCAATTATAGTTATTCAGTAGCATAAAGCAGCTTCTTATTTATCTGCTTTTTCATGAAGTTGGTCAATAATAGTTGATAAAAGATTGTATTAAAATATCACAAACCTTATATTGTAATGTCTCAATTCTGGATCTCGTTAATAAGCACTTAATATTGTGACCAGCGAATTCGATAACCACAGTAAAAGCGCTGAAATATTGAAAACAATATGTAGGTATCGTGCATTGTTACCTATTTACTAGACTCAAACGTAGCTGAAAGGATATTGCGTGACAACTTATAGAGTACGGAACAAAACCTTATATGAGTCAGCTGAACTCATATGAATTAGCAAATTTTATGAAATATCTAACATTGTAGACGTTTCCCTCTAACATTGTTGTTGCTATCGATGGTTATTTTATGTTGTTTTCTTTTTTAATAACCTGTTTACTGTCTTAATGGTTGTTAACTAGTTTAGTATTTGCAAGTTCTTCTAATGATGTCATATCACGGACATAGACATGTGTTATTTACGTCCGTTCGTATTCCGTTGCGGATGTAAACTTTTGTTTTAAAATAATTACGACTGGAAAGTAGAGGATGAACATGCATTTGATCATGCTTCATAACCGACACTGATATTTATGGTAATTGATACAAAGGCGTCAATAGACGCATATTAATTAGGAAACATCATTGTGCATGCATTATATCTCCGCTATAGCGGCTGCCTTTTGCAACAGTTTGTAACATCGAGTTATTGCTTGTAATGAGCTCATTTCTCATTTTCTTTCATTATTTTCAAACCAATGTTTAAAGTATATATTTTTGAAAACCAAACACGCATCTTTCGCATTAGGTTTCGTTCACCGTTAATGGATCTGAAATAAGCAAATGACAAAATAGTTTAAATCATGATAGTTTATCGTTTAACTCATTCCCTCCAAGTGACGCATACTTGCGTATCTATTGTGGCTGACATTTGAAGAGATTATTTTAAATAGGGCCCCTCTGGAGCAAATGCTCTTTTTCCCACAATGTTTTCAAAACTATTAACATTAAGCAATACTTTGTCTTTGAGATTATGTTTAGTAAGCTAAAATTTGAACATTGACGTCACATTCTAAATATGGTATAGGGGTTAATGAGTTAAGCGTTCGTGAGATAGAACTAATATCAAAACGTTGTTTTCCATTATTGAATGTATGGCGCTTATGAGATAAAGCAATATGATGCTCGGGCAACTCATCTAATATATTTATTAAGAAAACACACCTATTTCATAACCTCAAACTATGTTAAAATACAAACATATGATCAATGTTGTCGATTGGCTTGGACATTGGCGAAACTTGCAGAAGTTAAGCAACCTGGATCTGGATCAGACGCAAAATTAGTCAGCGTCTGATCCGAGTCCAAACAGATCGACGCAATTCTGCTTTGTTTGGTTGTCGATACAATGTCTGCCATATATCGATTTCACACGTTGTTTCCAATCTTAATCAGGAAATCAATTTTCTGAGACTGAACCTATTATAACGCAATCTGTTATGTACTGTCTTTGCTGTTAATTTACAAAGTATGTGTTTTGTAATTATCAGAAGAGTATCTTATCACACCGTCGAATTACGTTTGATAGAACTCTATTTAGTCCAAACAATCCTTGAATCGAAGCATAACTCAAAAACAACACAGCACAACAAATAGTTTTTCTTTGTGGATATGTGTGGTTCTGCTCAATTTGTATTTATATATTGAGCCGCTGTTCAAACCATACAAATATATGTTATATAAGTTTATGCTTAGGACTTTATTGCTGAAATATTATTCGACAAAAAGCAATTGCGGATTACGTAAGAGGAATTATTATTTGTTACAGCCACAATTTGCTTTAAATGGGAGTGTCACTTGGATCATATTATATAAACCTTCGTAGGTCTATCTAAGTTTGCACCCTTATACTACTGGAAAAAAAACGTCGTTTTGTCAAATATCACGTTAAATATCACGTCTGATTTATTCTCAAACGTCATCGAATTGGCGTGAAAGTTAGAACAACTGTCGGTGCCAAACATTTGATTTTAAGATCGGGAGCAGATTTGATTGGCGACTGACCCAGTTTTAATGTGTTTGATTATGAAGCTATGTTCGCGATGAGCCTCCAGCTGAAACATAGTCCGGTGAATAATCGATCGCTTGATATTTTAACCTTGTTCGATTATCTCGAAATTTGGTGAAAATGTTATCCAAGTGTCACACAGTTCGGATCCGGGTGAGACGCCGACTTACTCGCCGCCGGATCCCAGTCCAAGCTGGGTGACGATATCACTATGGTCGCGATTGGCGTGATAAGGGTTGTTTTAACCATTCATGTACGGTGTTTCCATTCTAAATTCACGATTGCAATACGGTGGAAATTACTTGGAATAATTGCGAAACAGAAAAGTACTTCTAAGCACTTAATATGTCACCCAACTTAGGAAACAACATATATTAATATATCTATATAAATTGTTATCACGCAATGTTAAAGTGAAATAGCAACTACTTCTGTCAAGACAAAATTACCAAAATTATAGAGAGATCTCACATGAGTGTTCATACGTAATTGGATTTATTTTTTAAGTTCTGTAAAAGGGAGATCCCTCGATAACCAGAAAGTCAACTGATATAGAGAAAATTGCAGACTCGGCTTTATTGAGTCTGTATATGAGTAAAACTTAATTATTCACGCCCCCTAGCACCGGCTTAAGCGGTATTCCATTTGCAAAACTAAATGTGTTGAAATTCATGATTGTGAAGGACCAGAGCGTATAACAACACTGAGAACACTAAAAACCCTCTCTTCCACAATATATGATTAGCCTATCCCACGAGGAAAGCATCTGATGAAAACATATGAAAATCTAGGCCGAACGAAAATGCAATATTTGAATTGTATCGAATTCATTGTTGGAAATGAAGCATTTGCTTTCTGAGAACAAATGCTTCATTTCCTACATTGCTTTTAACATCCATCAGCTACAGAAGTGCTTTAATGCGCATATAAGTGTTAACACTTTCACAGATGACCAACTGTGATGTGTAGACGACCATACAGCAAAACTGATTACTATGATCATTTGAACTGCAAACATTGGTCTTTGTATTTGTTATTTCATTTATATAGCAAATAGATAGTTTAAGTCCACATCATCTCACACAATAAAAATATTATGTTTCAAACTTTTAAAGATAAGCAACTTCGTGTAAAGATGACCTAAATCATTCATACAATCAAATAAATTCATTTACACACACTTTATCACGTGTTGTTTCATTCAACATACATACACAGTCAGACGTGTATGATTGTCGTGAATAAATAATAGGATGTTTGTAGCTTTCCTATGAGTTAAATTCGAACTTAGTGAATGTTAGACTAATAATGTATGGTCGATTTAAATTCGAACTAGTTTCGAACGATAGTTCAAACTAATAAATGAGTCAACCAAATTCGACGTGTATTCTAAATCACAGCCCTTTAATTAAGAATGCAGCTTCGATTAAAGCATGACTCCGTATTAACCGATTTGGAGATAGTACGATTCAACTGTATCGAACAGTTAGATCATATCCGATTTTGTCGATTTTTTTGCAGAATATTCCTAATGCAGTGAACTATGACTCTCAATATCTCATTTCGTTATTTGGCAGTCTCCGACTATTTAGAGCTACTGGTCTTAATGTGGTCGTTATGTACAATCAGATAGTTTCTAAGCCTAATAGGATGTTATCAATTACATGCATTATTCAATAGATCTTCTGTTTTGCTGAAGTACACTGTCTTAGCATTGTAATTTAAGCTGTATTTTTCCGAATGATGTGCGCCTTATCTAATATATTATGCCCTCTGGGGTCGATTACAAGACCCAATTTGCAGTGTAATATATCACACACGCGACATAAAGAAGTTCTCTTGCAATTCAAGCTGTTTTTTACTATGTAACGCTTTGTTTATAATATACTATATGTTTACTACTCTTTAAGAATAATGCCATACGATCACGTTCTCATATGTTTTAAAGCTTTTCTGTAATATTTGACATTATATATCAAACTCTCTGATAGTCAATAATATAGTGTTAATATATTTGTTAAAACAATATTTTGGAGACTTAAGAGTATGTAAGAGATTATCCAGAAGAAAACCTTTCCAACCCTTATAAAAAGTGATATTATAAAGTTATAGACTAATGATGAGGTCACTATAGTTTATTGACAATTGTTTACCACATCCTCGGTCCATTTTACCAACCAACTATATTCTATATTGAACTTATCATTAATTTATACCTATTATACCGCATACCCGGGTATATACGTACTTTTCTTCGGGAATACACGTACATTTGTGGACCCCATTAATAGTCTATAACTTTTGTGTCGCATATCCGTCTCCACTCCTTTTTTGTGACAGATATCGGTCAAAAGGCATATAATACGTATGCCAGAGTTTAAACGCCTTTAGTTGTATTGCTACTGCACTAATAGCTCGACTACCGATAAAATGGAATGTTTCAACTGTAGTCGTAATTGAAATAATTCACGAACTTAAACATTCTTAAGGATGTCCTTCGAAGGTAGTATTGCTTTTCGGTCCACTTTGTTCCACTTTGATTGCATGTGCTAGCTTCAACAATTGGGATTAATGGAAATGTATATAGCATGAGCCATATTCAACCGAAAAAAATCCTGCAAAGTGACCGGTATCGATTTCATCGAAATGGTTTTTTTCATAATGCAGTATACACCGCCTTAAACAAGCTGACTATATCGCATTGGGCGGTACCTTTTATTCAAAAGGTTAAGAAGAGCTAGTTTTATTCACACTTAAATTATATACAAAAAAGACAATTATCTGGGAGAAAGGAAAACACCAATTCTGAAAGGTTTCAAAAGAATTCTGAGAACAAAAGTATTTTCTTCATTTCTCAAAAAAGGGGTTTCTTCATTATTTTGAATTAACCGACGTTCGTCTGAACGGCTAATTTAAACTACTCAAATGAGTCATATGCAACAGCTTGATTTGGAATTGAATTCACTTGTTGTAAGTATGCAATCGACCTAACGGAGTAAGGGATTATGGATGCCGAGATGGTGTATTGAAAGTTAACCAGGACACAAACTATTAGCAGACAAGATATAGGTAATTATGCTTGATATACAATCAACGTGACAGCACGGTAGAGTATATACTAGATGAGGAGACCAGTTGTCTGGGAATACAATGTCTGCAAGTTTTCTTTTCACAAAATATTTCAAAAGAAGTCCAATTTACGCACCGCAATCAGAAAAGTTATTTACTGGCAAGATATGCTTCAATACCAAATTCCAGTGATATGTCACAATATGTATGGCTTTGACCTTTGACTTATACTCAATTAGGAATGAACTGAATTGAATCAGATTAGGTAATTTAACACTAAAAGTAGATAGAAAGGTATTGCAGGTATTGCAGGACACACCACATACAACACAAAACAGCCACCCAATCAGCACAGTCACACACGCATACACAAATCCACACACACGTACACACGAGTCCAAACACACGCTAAGGACAACTTTTAAGGACAGTTGGTCGCTTAATGCAGAATGAAAGTAATCCAGAAATCTCTATTTAGGTCTGTTTGCATTACTTTTATTCTGCATTGAGCAACCACCTGTCCTAAATGCCACACATTCCTTATTTTTGAGTGGCCGCTCAAGACAGATTTATATACGGTTAATATGCATGTTTCAAACATAACTCAGGGTTTTACCTTTTAAAGGTGCTGTCTGATCAAGATGTTACCTGTTATACGGCCTAATTATGCCATGTTTTTGTGTTGACCCATGTCAGACAGCTTTGAGTGGGTTAACGTCACACTTAATATATTTTTTTCTTAATAATCTAAATAAACATCCAATGGTGTGGGTAAATATTTCTTATGGTTGATGTTATCTGATCCTAAACGATTTCTACCACAGAAGCGCTATTTATCGTCTCTGTAATGGATGACTTTTAAAAGTTCAAGGAAGAAGCATTTGCGCAAAACGAGCAAATTCTAGATTTTCTGCAATGATTTCAATACCATTTAGAAAATGTCATTTGTTCTTTTGCCCATATAGATTTTGATATTGTTCATCATATTTCCTTGTGAATTTGTCTTAAAAAGCGTGGTGGGGTAATGGTTAAGTAATGGGTAAAACATAAGCATATATCGTGAATTAGACACTGACATATCCTTTGAAAGACCGACAATTATCGTTTGCAACATTTTCGTCTGCTCATATTTATATACAATCATTTAACTGTCTGTGGTAGAATAAGTACAATCTGAGTGTGCTGTTTGCAAAGCTTACTGCAATAACGTTTATACGTTACAGTCCTTCAAAGGATATCTGCTTCATAATAAGTTTTGTAAGACGTAACTCATTTTGTTGCATCGTATAAAATAACATTAATCAAAATAACTATGTTTTAACCCCGATGGTTATCTTTGCAACCAGCTCCTATCCATATTAGACTCCGAGTTTCTCCAACGCAATAGTGTAGTGTTATCAAATTTGAATGCAATTGGGCAAGGTTTTTAAAATCATACAACCGAGCGATTGAGATTGCGACATTATTTCGTAGGAGGAATAGGTTCAAGATGTTAACCTAGTTGTCAGAGTCTCACAAACAATGTTCGATGAAGTTTGTACAAAAATGGCATGTAATGATATATTGCAGCTTAATGGAGGCTTGAGTGCTGGAAATTGACTCTAGGTGGTGCTAAACTCGCTAGTCATTTTGTCCACTTTAATTTCCTAGCCTATACTTTAACTGTCATCCTGTCAGGAGATTGGAACCAACCATTCAGACAAATAAGGATTTAAAGGAAGACAGGCGGTGCAAGTTAAGCCTAGTTAAATTACCTAGATCATAAAACACATATATACGGGCCGGTTCTTCCAAACAAAAGTATAAAATCAGATCATGCAATCTCACGTATATCCGATTAAGGAAATTCTGATGCCTGTTTCATGTAATTCTTTACTACATTACATATCCTCTTTCTTCACTCATTCATATGGATACTTCATGATGTAATCGAAGATTATCTACGAGAAAGGAAGACAAATAATTGTGGACGGCTTTGAAAAAAGTGGAAAATGGAACATTTGCTCATAAGGAGCAAATAATGCATTTTCCATATGTAGTCGTCCGCAAAGAAGTTTGAGTCTGATCAGGGACTTCACACGTTTTGCAGCAAATTAATTCAGAATATTAAGATTTCGGGAAAAGTCAATAATTATTTAATTATCTCTGTTATTCATTTCGTTAACATGTTTTATCTAAAACCAGTAACAACCGCCAATGTAAAATTTGGAGGCGAAAATCGGTGCTCATTAAGCAAAAGGACAAGGGTGTCTTATTTTAAGGAAGCTGGTCAATTGAACACGTCAGGTGTGCGCTGCACATGGTCATACTGATCGATTCGTGTCCGTATTTAAATACAGGATAAGGTTGCCACTAACAAATGTACAACACACAACATTCGGGTTAAGAGGGAACATTATTTGAATAAAAAGGGATGAACAAAATATGTACAAGTACATATGAACTTGTATCTTCAAATCAAATGTTTTGCCGTATAGACGCGCCTTTTTACGCTTAGGCATCAGATTACTTTTGCAAACATTGTTGGTAATAGAGCATTTACTTATAACGATGAAAAGTCCACTTCCTACAATGTTGCAAAACATTTCAAAATAGCCTTTTTTTGACAAATAAACATCATACAATGAAGTCTTCGTGTATACTTATGAGATATGAACGTTTAACTTATGAGTTTTAATACTGGATGAAAGAGGAAAGAGTGCTTGCTGACATTGCAACGTCAACGACACGGGTACATGTACATGTTATTTATAATTGTTACCAGGTGAAAGCGCATGTCTTATAAATTGTGTGTGCCAAATTTGAAAAAAAATATCAGAAAATCGAAGATAATGAAGTGAAGATACCTTAACCATTTCAATGCTGAATTTCAAATGGACAGCCGAATTTCACAATATGGCTAGTTTATATTGACCAATTGCGGATGCTCCATTATCCAAATGGAACAGAATGACAGTATAACCCCCAGATGACTCCTCCGTAAGCCATCTGAAAAAAGCACGCTCCCACAAACTATAAATCCTAGATCCGCCACTTGGTCTACACTGTTATTTTCAAAGTTTTTATTCACACGCTCCCTTATTTCATGCACAAAAAGTGTGACATACGACGCTCGTTGCAAAATATGACGTTGTTGTTTTCATATCATATTCTGTTCGAAAAATAAATAATAAACGAACATCAACGTGAAAACTTGGGAGACAATACATTAAGCTTAACCCTTGGCCTGCTATTCACGACTTTGGTGTTTGTTCAAATAGCTTAGATCCAGATCAGATGCCGAGTTACTCGGCGTCTGATCTGGATCCAAGCTGTTTGACACTCAGACAAAAAAGTCAGTAAATTTGAAAAGAAATCGGACGATGTTTAGAAATTGAAGCAAACGATAATTTGAGCAGACGACCTTTTTCCTAGCAGGCTAAGGGTTAAACACAATAAATATAACAACTTGTATTACAGTCAATACTCGCTATTTTGAGATCAGGGGACAAATTGTATTACTCTCAACTGTTTGACACATATAGTAAAAGACATTTAAAAAAAACCAGCCAGAACATAGTACATTTGCAAATCATTTGCATTAAGAAAGTGTTGAATTGGTTTATAGTAGCGTTTTTTCGCATTGAACCTTAAAGAGAGTATGTTTTACCGATTTCATTCCTATCTGCACCTGGTTCCGAAATAATCCAGTTTGCTACGAGGTAACCAATAAGGATTCTTTATTAAATTCATTAAATTGATGACATGTGTCACACTTTCGCTTGACCAACATGTATCACCCCCTGGCATTATGAAGTCTTGCGCACTGATATATTTATTAACTGGGACAAAAGGGAATTTATTGATCAGGACTTGTGCAAAATATCGGGGAACTTCAGTGAAAGCTACTTCGAGTTTTGTATGTCTACACAATTAAGTAGTACCCTAGAATTTGTACCAGCCAGAAAAAGTTGTAATGGATGTCATTCGTTTAGAAAATGTCACAAAATACATCGCCAGAGTACAAGTTTGCGATGTATTTCATGGAACCATTTTGACACTCACACTGAAACAACAGCTCACGAGAGGCAATACTCATGATCCGTGTCACGATACTTAGACAAAGATATAGAAAAGGAGTAATGATTAAAATAAAATAAAAGCAAGAAAGCAGTGTTTGTGAAACACTACACATATGCCCCCAGTTGCACATTGACCCCTAACTTTGACATTTGACCTTAATTAAAGACCTTGACCTTCTCATATAACCATTCCAATTGTACAGCTCCTTCAGCTATACATAGATGTCAAGTTTGAAGTCTTTATCTGTACTAGTTCAAAAGATATTGCCAAACCAATATGTTTGACCTTTGACCTTAATTAATGACCTTGACCTTCTC
>JAULCE010090544.1:0-12754 GCA_032359355.1 Macoma nasuta | reverse complement strand
GACATCATGTCGGCAGAACGCTAGCTAAATAGACGTAGCCGATGTCGGGCCGATGTCGCGCCGTGCTGCACGCCGACATCGGCTCGATATAAAAACCGATGTCGGCCCGATATTGAAATCGACATCGGCCCGACATCGGCCCGATATGGAATGCTTGCTGGGTTATGTATCAATGAGAGCAGTACAAGCTTTCTTAACCAGTGCATCATTATTGGAGTCCTGAATGTTTACAGATTTCAATACGGTTTTCGAGACTGTTCTCGCATTAGTTTGACTGTACAGGTCCTGAAAACCAAACATCATCAATAATATGACTCATAGGGCACCATTGCCATACAAGAATCTATAAAAGAAAACTGTCTTTGTTATTGAAATGTCCAAGAAAACCCTAATAAAATGAGTAGGTACTAGACGAAAGGCATTTTTCAATGTCAGTGTTGGCAATAAGACTGTGCCGACCACAATATTTGCTTTTTGCTACTATTGTATCGATCGAGTCATATTGCCCTTCTGTAAACTGACGTTCAATTGACTCGTTTACTGACTTCACTGTTTGGTTTGAAGATCATGAATTAAAAAGGAATTAACCTTTTTTGGTTTTAGTATAAGAACTAAAGGTGAGCAAATTAGGGGAGACATACTGTATTTGTCATCATTCTTTTTCTTCTTATAAATATTCTTCTTATTCTTCTTCTAACATTTTTTTTGTCCAGAGCAGAACTCCGAATCTACTTGAAGGAATTGATTGAAAGACGGCTATGTGAAGTTGTGCACCGTCCATTTTTATTTTTTAATATGTATTTGTTTTTAATTGCTTTTATTATGGGGCTTCTTTGGACATTTTTCTTTCTAGAGCAGAACTCAGAAACTACTTGAAGGGATTGATTGAAACTTGGAACATAGATAGATGCTAATGTGAAGTTGTGTACCTTGCAAGACTTTTATCTCTGGGCCACTTTGTTGCCAACTTATCTCCCCTTGTTCAATATTTGAATATTTTGTAATATTGTGAGATAACTTTGCAACAAATTGGCCCAGACTTAAAACTCATACAAGGTGCACAACTTCACAATGTCATCTATCTATGTTCCAAGTAACAATGCATTCCTTCAAGTAGTTTCTGACTTCTGCTATGGAAAAAGTTTACACACTATTAAAATATTGAACAAGGGGAGATAACTTCGCAAAAAAGTGGCCCAGGGTTATAACTCTTGCAAGGTGTACAACTTCTCAATGCCATCTATCTATGTTCCAAATTTCAATTCCTTCAATAAGCTTCCGGGTTAGGGTATGGGACATACAAATTGCCAGAAGAACAAGAGGAAGACGAGGAAAAAGAAGGAGAAGGAGGAGAAGAAGAATGACAAATACAGTATGTCTCCCTTTCAGAGAAGGGTAGACATAATAATGACAAATACAGTATGTCTCCCTTCTAGATCATCACTAAATCTGGCGTAGGAAGGAAACTTTTGAGCTCCAGAGGCAGGAGGATTGTTATATCTACCAGAAGAGTGGGAGAAGCAGCTGTTGCACTATTGTTGGTGCTTTGTGTCTTTAATTTCCGAAACTTCTGTGTGATTTTTTAACATGCATAACATGCAAACATGCGAAAATCTGCAAATTTTGCCATGACACCCAGCCATTTTATTGAATTTATAACAGAACTTTCCCTGGGTTCTCTCCATCATTGTCTAAGATATTGCCACTGCCGAGGTAGCCTTAATCAGCAATTCATGATGGAGTTGAACCCAAGGCAAGTATTAAAATTGTCGCTTTGCGCGGTAATTTCTGTCATAATAATATGCAACAGCAAACCAGTACACCCTCTCGGGCTTTCTAATTGATGACACTTCAGCGAACATGCCAGATGTTTCAGTTACATGCTTATGGTTGTAAATTTCCATATATATGGTGAACGCCGTTGTCCGCTGGTTCAGAGAAAGAGTATCTGTCGTTTTTTTAGAAGCACAAAACAAGCCGCCAGCCGCTGACACCTGTAGAGTATATTCCTCTGCACCCAGTCTCTGCAGCAACCATTTCATTCAGCTCATGCTTGCAATTCGCGCCTTCAATTTTAGAGGAATCTATGAGCTAAGCTCATTTTTGTTCTCAATCACTTGGGTCACCTGGGAATAAGGGAGGGGTGTACCTGCACTGGTATTGCCAACAAGGCCAAGCTAAAGTTATATCTGTTGTCTGTTATCTGCTCGGAAACGTCATGTATTGGTGGCACACTTTGCACAATATGTAGTGGTAACTGGAGTGGCAACTAGTGTCTTACTGGAAACACTATTGTAAGTGCTTACAGGAGCAGCATCAGGCTCATTTAGGATTACACCTCTATTTTCAAGTGCCGCCAACACACACTGTCTTCTGCACCAAAGCATCTTCCTGGTCCTTTCGTTTCGCTTACGTTGCCATAGCACACAAAACATATTACAATTTCCCCGGACAGAAATGTACAAATCAATATTCTACAAACCCTGTATTCTTCAGTTTCGTATCTTGAAAAGCCAGTTGTTTTGATATGAATACAAGTCATAGCTTGTATATGAGCAAGCAAACTAAAAAAATGATTGGACAAATGTATATATACATATGCGACGGTCAGAGTGCGCCATATATTGTACAAATACATGTAAAAAAGAAGCTCAAAAACAAAACAAGTAATTATCTGTGAGTCACCAGGCTTCAAATAAAAGCATCCATGTGTACTCGTTAAAACATATTCATCAAGTGAACCATATGTTGTACATAAACATGCTCAACAAAAGCTCAAAAACATAACCGGTCTTAATCTATGTCACCAGGTTACAATTACATGAATCTCTGTGTAATAACACTGCAATTCTCATTATATCAGAAACGGGTACAAGATAACTCTACACCAGCTTAAATGCTAGCACTTTTTGTTATCTCAGTATAACCTCAACAATCATATATCACATGGACAGAAACTTGTCAAGTATTAACTGACAATTTGCAGTAAATGGGACCACAATGTTATGCCAATGCAAACACTTATATTGCTTACCATTTTAAAGACATATCCTATAATAAGTTGTTTATGGGGAGAATTTTACAAATTCTGTGTACTCATTCTTTACGATATATGGAACAATATACAGGGTTGAAAAGTATCTAGGTAGCCATTGCCATTGCCATTTCTGATTTATGACTATAATAATATCGCTCATACGCATCTGAAAATGATATACATGCGTATCCAAATCTGAAAACACTTTCACATTTAAATCACCATCGGGGTTATTCTCGTGCATACGCTTGAAAACTTGATTTGTCTAACGTTTTTACCGTTTCTAGTACATATATACGAAAATAGACCGTGGTGTGCCTTTTTTAAAATACATGGTCGAAGTGGTTAAATTACATGTTGTTGATGTGGTAAGATTGGAGACGGGCTATAACTGCCTAGTAAGTTGCACAGAAACAACTCCCGGATACGTCTTTAATACTCTGATCAGACAGTCACGCAAACTTCGGACATATTTGTCATAACCTACGTCAGGTGACAGGTGTACACCCTCATTACTGTACATGTCAAGCGGGCGGTTCCACATTCCTCGTTGTTTCAAGAAATATAATTTTATGTGAGCGGTTGCAATCGATGCAACAATGGCTTAATTTGCACCAATAACCCGGCCATTATAGCTAACGTAAGGTTCCTTCAATCGTTTAAATTTGTTACGAGTTATTTCTTTGAAGAAGATGTTTTCCTTGGTTTAGGTTTGTCTTCGGAGAGCGCGGTCACGTGACTAAAGTGACGCGTTCAACTCGATTTTCTGTATCAGTTCAAGAACTTGTTATGTGTCACTCGAGTAAGGTCGGTGGATCTACCGCTGTTGTGACTCAAATCCATTTAACTTCATTATATATCTTGTTAGTTATACAGTCTGTGTAGCAAATCGTCGGTTTTCTTCTATAATCACGTATATGCCATTTTACAAAAAATGGCACATACGAAAACCGACTTTATCTCCTAAATAACGCAAGTGCAAAGTGTCAAACTTTGTAGTTACCTGATTGTTGACAAACATCGAAGATATTTTTCACCATACGTGGTGTTTGAAGAAAGCCGACGGAATGAAACGTCGATTGGTCGCTTTTGGGGACGGCTTTATTTCACGACAACTGCCTAATGGCCGATTCACGTCGGCAATATTAAAATTTGGAATTGTAATTTAAAGCCAATGTATGACAGTGTGAATCCAAAGGACTACACGTTGATATTGTCACTTTCTTTTTTTATCTTGTCGTTTGATCTCTTGACGCAATTTTGTGGTACGTCACACGAAAAGGGGCACTCGGGCTTTGCACAAATGTAGACCCAGATCAACCTCGGCAATTCGATCCCGGTACTGATCAGGACCATTACGGTTTTGCATTCGTCAATATTAATCACAATTCGTCCTCTACCGTTGCTAACAGTGTAGACCCCGATCAGACGTTGCGTCTCCGACGCAGCGACTGGTCTGTGTCAACACGGTTTGCAATACCTTAGTGTCCTTTTTCGCATGACGCTGGCCAATTTCTATATCTCGCCAGTTTACATGTGCAAGTACTTGAACTTTAAATGTTGGTTTTCGTTATCTCGTTGACATTTACATATTTACCTAATAACGCAGGTAGATAAACGATCATTCGTTCTAGATATTGAAGGCTTTGCCCGGTGACATGACACGGGAGAGATAATATTTTGTCCCATTTTTATACCAACGTTAAAAAGGTAGAGTTAAACCGATCTCATGCGGCCACTCAATGAAGAAGCCATAGGTCCCTAAGGACAGGTAGTAACTTGATGTAAATCAAAAGTATTGCAGAAAGCTACTGTGGGCGACGAGCAATTCTACATAAATATTAAAAAGAGTCGACCTCTACCCGCGAACTGAAATTTGTTAGATAGCTTTTTACTTAGTACTGTCACATAAGCGAACGGGTAGGTATTCTATTAGTTATACAGTTTCTTGCCAGGGTACATGACGAGCCGGGAATATAACGTCCTGTACCCTGGCAAAAAACTGTATAATGAATTGATAATACTGCAATTGTTTCAATCGTGTTTTTTCATATATTCATCAAATAACACGATTCTAATCTATATCACTCCTGCTTTTTCCCACGTCACCATATTCCCCCCTAAGGCACCTCAAAATTGTACGCACACTCGAGATATGACGTCAAAATCGTTTATGAGTTGTGTTGACACCGTGTTTAAAGTCCAGTTATCCTTGGCCAATACCCTTATACTTAACGGTGTAAATTACATAACTTTTTTTAAATTCCTCCTTATGACGCGGATAACATTTAACATGTGCTTGGATATTGTTTTAGCAGCTAACTTGTGAAAAATCTAAAGTGAAGTGTAGAAGCAACACTCGGCCTTTTTGTTTAATGTGGGGCTCCCCACGGGGAATAGTCATTTACACGGCTTGCTCAAAGGGTACATGGACATTTGTGCTGGGCCTCTTGACCAACCATGTTAGAGGATTTTCCTTTGACGTATAATGATATTCTATGTACACATGTTTGAGTCTTGCGACCTGAGAAGCTCGATTGTAGTTACCGGCATATGTACTTATCAATAGATTGGTAGAAGTTGAGACACCAAGTTAATCGACGTCTGTTCCTGTGCTGGTTCCAAACTGTTGACAACATTGTCTGACGAAGAAGAGCAATATTGAATGGTTTTAGAATTAATCATACGATAACGGTTGCAAAAGAGTCATTTCGCCGGCAGGATAAAAGTTAGATCTTAGCATGCCGCGAAAACTGTCATCCGCTCAGAATGGCGTCTCCTTCAATTATTAACATTATCCGAATTGATTAGGAAAACAGCGAAACTGTAGTATGCTGTCAAACAGCCTGTATCCTGATCAGACGCCAAGCATGTGATCCGGATCGATGCGGATTTGCTTATTTGCAATGAAATTATATAATGAATAGGAATATAATTTAGAAGAAGGAAAACTACAAACTATCTATGGAGTAAAGGCAACTAAAAGCTTCAACTTAAAACATGACTGACAAGAAATCCAAATAAAAAAATAAATTATATTTTTATTGACCAAGATCACGGTCTACTATTTATTGAAGCTTTCATTAATTCAAACTTTTGAATCATGTCGTCGTGTTTCTTCTAAAACTACGTATGTGCCATTGGTACGAACATCTATGATTTGTTTCCGAAACTACGTAAGTACCTATTTTCCTTTATGGCACATACGTGATTTGAAATCGTTGAAAAACGACGATGTCATCTATGGACGTTGTGGTAGTCATGTCGACGGTCCCGTTTAAACAAAAGCGTCAGTGCTTTGTTGCCAAAATAACAATGACAGTATTTTTAAACGAGACAGTTCAATGCTTTTATTTTTAGATTATAGTTTCCATTACATATCCATGCAATCACCTTTAAATAACAGGATGTCAATTTTGAGCCTAATATGTCCTTATCTCGGACAATTTATATCATTGGAAAAACACAACACGAACTCGAATAACCCTTGTTATCAATTGTCTATATCCATTTCCATGTAACACTGTAATTTATATAAAGATATGATGTACAGTCAAAATTCGTCATGTCATACAGTTATTTTATATATGGCGCCTTTAAAGGTCAGTTGGTAGAGTTAGATAATTAGTTTTAACGATACAATTGTGTATACATGTATAAATTATACTTCTAACTTAGCATCATTGTAATGATTCATGACATATATAATATAACCTTAAAGGGATACCAACAAATGAGGTACAGTCAACCCTCTGTAACTCGTGCACCAACAACTCGAACACTCTCGCTTACTCGAGCTGCAAACAAAGTCCAGACCGTAACTATTCTGAGCATTCTCTCGAGTAACTTTAAGTCAAGAACCCTCGCAAACTCGAGAAGTTGATCCGACACGTCACTTTAGTTTCAGTTGTTGATATATTTGATCGCCCGAGCAGACCAAAAGGCGTGAAAATCCCGCTATATGATATATTGGCCATGTCAAGCACTAGCCGCGACATTTCGTCGCGTACCTGTGATCTGTTTTAATGGTGTGTGATAAGCACGTACTTCATCTTTAAACAGACCCTTTTTAACGAGTACCTTGTCGACACTTATTAAGAGTCACATATAATCGGATTTAACCGTGTTTGCTTTCAATTGCAACCAAAGACAACTAAAATAAAGAAAAACTACTAAAATGCCGAGGTTTAATGTAATAGGGCAATGTATTATCCGTGTAATGACCATTACAATGCAATACACCTTCGAAACCAAGATTTTGCGATGTATGGGACTATGCTAGCCGCATACGCCTGCTAGAGGCAAAACGTAATTAAAGATGATACAAATAAAGATGACTGCAATTAACATGACATGGCACTGCTATGATGTTTATCTATGCTGATTTACTTGATTTCATAAAAATGACTTAAACTACCCCGAACTGTCGAAGTGACGTGAAAAACCCAACAAAAACAAAACAAACAATACACTACAGTGATGTCTCGTTAATCCGGATACGTTTGTTGCCTTGAAATATTCCGGATAAACAAGTTTTCCGGATTAACGAATTAACAGTGTACCCTTTAAATGCCGAGTTTTGACAAATTTACATAAATTTGGAAACTTCTACTTTTGAAGGTGAATTTCTAGTGATATATAGTATTGCAAACGGTGCAGCACCTGATCAGAGGGCTCCTACAGGAGCCCTCTGATCTGGTTCTACACTGTTTGCAAATGAAACATGTAACCAGCAAACCATATCCGGATAGCGAGTCTTCCGGTTTAACGGATTCCGGATAAACGAGACATCACTGTACCCCGAAAGACAATGTTCAGCCCGTTTCGGTGTGTTGTTGTTATGGGTGTATAATATTTATTAAACAACTAGGTGCTCCCTCCTTATCTGACCGAATAAGCATTTCTTTATACCGAGTTTGTGATAACGGGCTTCGGCTGTTTCTCGATAGTCACGTGCCATGTGTTTAGTTCATTTCGTTTGTATTCATGTTTGAAGGCTGACAAACGCGGACATCATGTTTGCAATTAAACTTCGCAACTTGTTCGTGATAATATTTATAACGACACTTTTGGAAGTTTGTCTTTGTGATTCGAATGAAACCCATACAGTTCAAGCGTTTTCAGACGGGAGTAATGCATATCGTTTTTTGGGCGACAATCCTCTAAAAGGACACACACCAGCTAGAAAAAATCGCACAAGTAAAGCCACAGAAGTTTTAGAAGAAGAAAGTGAAATTCGGTACACGGATGCTTCAAACTGCACTATCAGTATTGACCCTGAAACAAAAGCAATGTTCACAGAACGTATCTTGAATGAGCAATATAATTTTGTGCGTTTGCGACTGAAGGGTGTGATTATATCAGCTGTAGGCCGTACTATTATGCCCGACCACTGGATATGGACTTACAAAGGAACGAACGGAGGTCATCAGTTACTCACATTACCTCAGCAATCTAACTATATGTCATTCGGATTGGCATTTTCGAACGCAATGCATGAACTATTTAATGTGAAGATAATACCCAAAGGAGACTGCAAACCACTAAATGTAGGAGATGAAAGGACGAACGTGCAGATAGGTGCAGTACTTGCCGAGATGACAAAAGACCTGGCAAACAAACATTTGCGATATAACAACAGTTATTGGTGTTATACCAGGAACGTTCCCAATGAGCAGTGTGCTCTTTTTTATGTATGTAAGAACTATGTGTGCCCATTTCAGTTTACAGAATATACGTGTTGCAGATATTCTGTTAGCGAAGGTAAGGAAAACCGACACATCATTTGCGGAAACGACAGCTACAAATTCAACACTGTGTGGTGGATTTTTCCCTTTGTTGCTGGACATACTTGCTTCGCATTTTTCCCAATACTTCTCAGTTATATTGGTTCCAAATTGCACAATGAGGAAAGAGACTATTGCTACAGTACACAAGATGGATACATCGAACTTGATCCTGCCGTGTACATTTCCGTTGATGTTTCTCATCCCGTGACAGTTTTGTCCACAATATTGGAATTTTTTACTACAATCGGTAAATCTTGTAAGACTGTTTGTTCTAATTTTTGTTCTAGGTGTCCTCGGGTTCTCATACTTTGGATTCCTTGTTTACCGACGGCAGTACATATCGTTGTCAGACTTTGGTACACACATGAATATCAAGGCGGCTTATTTGCGCATCAATGTGTCGTTGGAAACTTTGATTCAGTGCTTGCCGGTCATACCTATGCCAGACGCTGTTTCCTACCAATATTGGGGGGTCCTTATGTTGCAGTACTATTATTTTTATTTTTTGGACACATTCTTATTTTGACTCCAAAGAATATTGCTAGCTGTTTGGTCGAAGGTATCTGTAATCCGCCCAATTTCAAATTCGCATTTCTGCCTACAATGTCAATTGTAGAAAACATGACGGGAATATCAGTTAGTTTATGTACTGGTTATAAGAAGTTATATTGTCATACACTGGCACAGTCCTACCTAGTGCTTAATTGTAATTTTTGGTGTAGAGTTAAGAATCTCTTTTGTAAGAGGTTTATAATGCATGATACACCCAAATGTATAAAATGCTTTAAAAGCGTTGGTATCTTTGTAGTATGTGTTTTTGAATTAATTTGGACATTTCTGTACCTGACTTTTCCAGTAGTTAGATGGTTCTTCATTGCCCAGAAAGCATACATAATAGCAACGAAAGATTTGATCAAAAATAGAAAATCAAATGGTTGCACAAGGTCAGTATTAATATGTTTGTCGTGTTCTTTGGTTGTATTGGCCCTCAGCTTTGTATGGTATATCTACTGTTTAGTATTTCTGGATGGCTTTTGGTTTATATCAAAGACGTTTATGTTCATATATGTAGGCGTAATAGCAAACCCGTCAGTTTCTAACGGCTGGGTAGTGTTTGTATTCACGTCACTTTACTATTTAGTCGATTGCGTAAATGAATATGGATATCGTTACAAGGAATTACTTCAGATCAGTATTGACGCATGTGAGAAACATCAAAGCCAGACCTCCACACAAAGTGGTTTGTGCCAGGACAATGAAAGAATAGAAAAAGAACTTTTCGAATTGATCATCGAAAAGCATATGCCTAAAAGAGTGTGCATGTGTTTTACGATGTTCAAGTTCATTCTTATTGCATGTGTTATAGGTATTTCCGTGCATTTGCTTGTTTCTTTCGATCAACTAGGGAATATCAATGAAACCATAAATGTGTTCACGGCTGTATTTGTTTCTTCCATACCAAAACTAGTTGAAATACTCTTCTTGAAAAATGGAAGAAAAGTGGCTCAAAGGCGTTTAAAGTGTCAAGTATACAAGACCGTTTGCAAATACAGGAGAGAAAATGCTGATGAAAGCATACACGCCGATATGATACAAACAGTGTAGATACAGTCATTTCATTGCTTCCAACGTAGTATAGGAGCAGGGTACAATTACATTCCACTAATACGACAACTCAAAAATATGTGTAGTTGCTTACTACAGGTCAACAGTAATGCAAAAAGCTCCCATAGGAGCTTTCTGCATTACCTTTGATCTACATAAAGCATGCTTCTTCTTTAAGTGTTCACATTAGATAGTTTTTACTGTATTTGGCCTGTTGTATCAATACTAGATTGGGAAATGTTTCTCTGTGAAGTGTTAAACAGTGCAGACCCTGATCAGACGAAGCTTCGAGTATATGGCTGCTCCTTTTGGTCTAGTATACCGGTATATGCAAAGCCTCAATACATCTGTTTCTCACTTGGCGTGTTAAAGTGTTTGTGCAAAGCATGGTTGGTGATTAAAAAATTGCAATTTACACACTCGATCTAAAACTTCTGTGAACTTTAAGAAAATTAAACAAAACAAAAATATATAGCGTTGGTGTCCTTTAAAAAGGTCGTCCCTGTCATTTGTCAAAATAGCACTAACGCCTTTTTAGACCGACATCGACAATATGCTCAAAACAGACCCAATGTTTAATTTACTTTGTAACAATCAGAGTTTGCTTATCATTTTACTTAGACTTGACGTCCTAAAGGCATTTTCTCAATGAGCCATTTTTATATTTATTCAGTTTATAAAGATATATTCTAGTTTTCAAGTGCATTGAAATCATTGTAGGAAATGAAGCATGTGCTCGTTATAAAATTGTTTTCCATAGTTGTCAGTTACAGAGGCGCTAAAGGGCATTTTTGTGGCGAAAAGGGATAGCAGACAGATACTGTTAACATTGTGTGGGAAATAGAGCATTTGTATTATGATGGGGATTCAACGAAACATAACACATTTGCGGGAAACTGTTTTACATATTACCAAATACTATGTGCTGTTTGATAAATATTGAATATTAATTCGAACATTTGAAAAAAGAAATTGATTATGTGTGTATATTTGTATATGGCGACACATACATGTAGCTTAACCTTTTCAGGAAAAATGTGACCATTATGACATTTTGGCCTGAGACAATAGTTTTGATTTCGAACTAAGGTCGAGGCGTTGCACTATTGATCAAAGATGTTTGATGCGCATACCTTTTTCAAGCGATTGATTGAACTTGTAACTTTCAAATTTGTTTTTGTACCCATTGGTTGAACATAAACTACAAATCTTGAAGTAAGCTCAGTGAAGAGTAAAGCATTTACTCCATATGCTATTCTAGACTTACAACGAAAGTATTTGACAAAAGTCAGCAACACAAATTCTGGAGACAAAAGTCTGTCTGTCCCTGCTAACATCATGGTGATTTCGTACATCAGTTATGACCTTCGCAAACATCTGGCAGATACACTGAAATGAAAAACAACTACAGTAATAATATCTTCAACCAGAAAAGTGTCAGTTTTCCATACAATTTGCATTTCGTTTTCGTTACGGTGGCGGTGAAATGGTGACGAATAGCATTTCTTAGGATGATTTTCAGCGACACAGAGTGTGGGCCATAGCTCATACCTGTTGTTTCTCTGTTCCCTTCCACGACTATCGGAATGCTATCATAGGGGGTAACTAAATTAGAGGATTCCGAATAGGTCCACTTTTCTGGATGAGAGCAATCATTGAGATATTTCTGATTATATAGGGACAAGACAATGGGCGAGACCGTATGTCAAGTCTAATGCAGCTCTTACACACGCAACGCAAAGCTATTGTACTACTACTCAGAATTGCATACTATGGTAATATTTCCTTTTATTGTATGCCTTACTAACGAAAACCCTGTACAGATATATGATAGTTAGTTTAACGAATAAGCAAACGATTAAAGGGTGTAGATAGAGTAGACGATTGCTTTGGATAGAGTGTGCGATTTCGATCCCGTCACTTTACTATTTAGTCGATTGCATGGATACATACAGATAACCAACGGACGGTGGGGTACGAATCGTTGTATCGGACTCTCGGCGTACTTTGCGGAAACACCCGATCTCACGAGCGACTTTCCGCAAGCCTTATATTCGGAATCATTTTTGCTGCATAACAGTGAAGTTCCTGATCAGACGCCGCCTTCTAAGTTGAATTGAGTCGCTTATGGCGGTAAAAGGGTTATAAATTAACCCTTATCATGCTAATCGCGATCTATGGTTGCGATACCTTATTTTTGCAAAACAGCTTGTATCAAGATCAGACGACGGGTAACTCGGCGTCTGATCAGGTTCCAAGCCGCGTGACAGCCTGTCACTACTTTCGTATTTTCTCTAGATACTCGGACAAGGTTTTGACATCA
>JAULCE010090322.1:0-12755 GCA_032359355.1 Macoma nasuta | reverse complement strand
CAAAGATAAGTGTGACAGTGGAATACCCAGGTGTCACCAGGCAGTGCTATTTCCACTGACCAAGTGCACAGCATGATATCAAATATGGGGGGTGGGTCAAATGAAGAAGGACTAAACTAGGGATTTAATCATTAATGTGCTCCCATAGAGTAAGTTAGCTTTTAGATGTGGATCTTGTAGGGTGATTTGACATATCTTGCATGATCTATTTTCTACCCCCACTACCTCATATGGTATTGTAAGATCATAACATCATATGCAATATAAGTATTGCTATATTTCAATTCGAAAAAGAAGATATTCCAAGTCAGGAAAGTATAAATGTTAAGACGATTTGAAACTAGTTTGGGAAATAGAGGAATTGCTGCTTTGGAGCAAATGTTCCATAATTTTCCATAATTGTTAAGCCCCCAAATATAGTTTGGGGCATAAAGTAATCGCACTGCGCGAGTACGTGTGGCTTATCAGAGCATATATTATACACCACATCAGTGTGAGAGTGCATCTTGTGTCGCGGAGAGACGCGTACTATTTTCAAGTCATTGATCTTGACATTTGACATCAATAATAGAGAAAACCGGAACATATTCCTTTTACCACATAAGCTAGGGATAATATAGTTGGTGTATGAGTACATCTTGGATTGCCGCGTTCTGTTTCAGGTAACCTTGACTTTGACTTTGAACATTATTGATAGAAACACCTTATTAAGTCTCATATGGGCATCAGTTTTTTAACAACAAGTAGAAATGAAGGTTTAACACACATATGGAATAACCAATATTGTAGTTCAACCCTTAGCACACCAGTGTCAAACGTGTTTTTTTCTTATTCCAACACGAAAGCGTGCTGTACGAGTTAGTTAAGTATCTCCCTTTATCACTATATATACTTCTATCTCATGTATCTTATAGATCCAGCATCTTTCTTCATTGTGATTGTTCATAGCATATGTTAAATGGTACAACATTAACAGGATACCAACATATAAGCTATAATAGCTCGAATGCAAACGTGCCTACCCATTTCAGAGTGTTGTGATCATGGATGTGTTATATATAGCTGAGGTTGAAGATTCCCTATTGAGAATTCGGATGTCTCAGTCTTGCTAATGCAATCATGATCACAGCTAGGCGTTGCTGCCGTATCTATCTGAGTAGGTGTCTGTGTAGATCTTAATGGTTTATTCACTGATTATCTATATCTCTCTCTATATATATAGATATATATACCCAATATTCAGCAAATCCCAATTCTAATAAATGAAATTTAATCCACAGCTAATGATAAAGTCTTCTTATCCATTTCATATAGAAACCTATGAATTACACACTACATTGCAAATTCATTTAAAGTTTTGCTTCATTTTGCGTCGAAATTAAAACAAACAGCTAAATGGTTGCTATCTATTTTGTCTTTATTAAAACATTTCTTTTTTACCTTTGGAAAATATAATATGTTTTGTTTTATTAGCATTCACTTATAATTTCCACAGGTTGCTCTAGGAATTCATGTCATTCAATGCAGATTGTAAATCTGTAAATTTTCAGAATTAATTAGTGCACTATCCGCATAAAGCAAACAAAATAAATAATGATATAAACTTCAACTGTATTTACACTTTAAAGAGTTGTATGTTGGATAATCATAAATACCATAATATAATCTAGGATACTTTTGCTTAATACAGTTTTTTTGCCTTTCTGTAGGTAGTTGTCTACTATAAATGTCAATTTACACATTTGATCAACAGTGGGTTTTTTCTTGTTAAACTCAGCCTGATCTTCACACAGTAACGCAGACTCTTCTTTAAAGAATATATTCTTCAATTTAGGATACTTGTAAATAATCTACCAAAACAAATTTATATCGCTATGCCTCTGTACTAATCTGGGTCGTCCAAGTCACCCTTTTTATAGAAAGGACAATATATATACCTTTACACCATTCTTAAGAGCGCGTACCATGTTCCTGATGGTGTGACCTTAACATTTGTCATTTGATGTCAATTTTATAAAAAAGCTTGTCTGGAGCATATTTCCAATACCACATCAGCAAAATACCAGAATTGGTGTGCGGATCTTGTGATAACAGATCGTCAAATACCATTTAGAGGTAACTTTGACCTTTACAATTGACATTTTTTCATGGGGAAAAAAATGTCCGGAGCATATCTCGTATATTATTTGAGCTAAGATGGTGGAGTCATTTTCGTTGCATTTCAGGTCACGGTGACTTTAGATGTAAAAACGTATTTTAGGGCATTTGTCATTTAAGGCGACACAGTTCTTGTTTTAAAAATATTACTTTGTTCTATGAATGCTTCTATTTGAGGTACACGACCAAATAGTTCTAGTACTGTCAAAACCAATTGTATTTTAAGATCCGAGTCGTTAATGTTTTTTTAAAATAGCATGCTTGTTATATATAGATCATGAAATCTAGAGATCAAACTTTTAAAGAACACAACCAAACGACATTTGTTTATTTCTAGAAACCAAGTGTGCAATTTTTGAAAAATGACACATATGTGGACTGGTATCAGAATATTTATTTAAAAATCATCCAAGTGGAGTTTGCCAAAATGACAGTTAAATGCTTTCTAACAAAAGTCGATGCATGTTTCCATGACCACGTTTATGTCAATTTACCAAATGGCATTTATATGATTTACGAAAAAACAACCACGTCAATATAAAGTCAAGGGCTATGGTTTGTTTGTATCGAAATCACTCACCTCTGGTAAAGTGGGATGAAGTAAATGATGTCTCCAGCCACGGCAAGTGCCACAGGACCGTACATATAGTGTGTAAAATTGTACACGAGACGAGATGCGAGCGATTCAATCATGACTTCCTCGATCTTAACAAGTTTACTGTCGCACCAGTAGAATCGATCTCCTGGAATAAGATTAACCCTTTACTTTATAGAAACGCATTTCTTTAATCCTTTTAGTGAGGGGAACGAGTAAACTCATCGCTTGCAAACAATTGCGACGTATGTCAGAGGTCCTCGGTGAAGATGATATCAATGGTTATATGCGGTGTCAAAGGGAGTTTCTATGGAGCAAAAGAGAAACTGATAAGTTAAGGATAATTTCAGGATGAATTAACTTAAACTTCGGTTAATTCCAATCAATTTACAAGGTCAAATCATTCGAGTTGGTGACTTTATACTGTTGTACATGATATACCTGTACACTATTTGGACACATTTGGACAACAACTTTAAAAGCATCAGTAGGGAAGTTGACATCTACATATTTTATTTTGAACATCCATTTCACGAACTGATATAAATATATGATTTCAGTTTGATGGATGGTCATGGAAACATGAAAATATAAAACCAGTACATGAAGTCAGAAACTGTACAAAATAAAGTTCGGCTGCGTTGTGTCGAGTTAATGACAAAAGTTTATCTAGCGTCTTAATTATTATTTTCTAACTTCCTCATCAAACGTTCATTGAATCTCGTGTAGTTTATCAAACCAGTCATTTTTCATGATTCTAAAGTAATGGTGCTATATAGATTATTTCATTCGTGGTTAAACAATGTCTATTGCATGCAGATTTCAGTGGTTATAACAAAAGGAGACCCGGGCAGATCATTTTTAATGTTGATCAGTTAGCTTTATAAATCACCTCAAAAACGTACTATTGTATGATTGATTACTACAATTCACACAAATGTGCACACAATGTGTCCCACCGATCATAATTCATTGACAAATATTGACAGACCCTTTTGCAGAAATTCTGCGGTTTGCCAAAATCTATAACGTAGATGAAGGCAAAACTACGTAGACGATGTGTTTTAAGGACTGGTGTAATCATTAAATTATTCATTGAATAGATTTCATGACAATAGGGTATGGATCACTATAAGGTTGGAAGACTATTATTTAAAGACAAATCTAGCAATTATTTATTGGAATGAAAATGTAAAATCGGGAAAAAAGTTACACACATATACTTATGCGAGATCTGGAACAGACTGTCAGAAAATGTGGAGAACAAAATATTCATACAATGTGTAGGTCTTTGGTTCATTTATTTGATTAGCAGTCTGGAAACAAATTGCTGAACCAAAGAGTCAACATTCTTCTTTACTGCACTTCACTGATACATATCGCAAAAATGTTGGATTCAGATGAGAAATCGAGTATCGTCTCATCTTGACCAAACTTGTTTGACACTTTTTTGTAATTTGAAAAAATAATTTAGAAATTTATCAAAACGGCTTTCAGCCAGTTTTAAACTTACATTTTTCTTCTAGATCTCATGAAAATTAAAGCGGAGTTTCAATCAGTGTTGACAAAGATGCCAAATGATACTCATGATACTAATGATTTGCGCCATGAAATCAATCCAGAGAGCACGAGCACAGGAACGGTGTGACCTCCTCCAATACAAGGAAAAACATTCCATCCAACAAAACCGAGTTCCTTTTGTCCTCACATACCATCATGCGAATTGTTCGTGGCACGCATTGGTCGACCAGAGAGTCATCTTGGAAGCTGATCAAAGTATTAAATGCTAAGCCAAATATTGCGTACCTAAATCACTCCGTGACATTTTAGTTCAGGCGAACATAAAGACTGTAGAAGAATCCACGTCAAAAGGCTTCTCCAGTCCATGCACTACGCCAAGGTGACAAACTTGCACCATCATGAAACCCACATCAGAGTACAAAAGCACCCTAGGAACTATATCTTCACTCAAGGGAAACAGACTTACATGTCAAGCAATGCCGTCTATTTTATGACCTACAGGGTGTGTAAGAAGCAATATGTGGGTGAGACAAAATTGTCAATCAACTTACGCTTCAACCTACATAGATTCAACGGGTCACCTATTGCAGAACATTTCCGTCAAGTCCAACACACATTTAATGACATATGACTTTGTGTAAATGAGTTGAATTTGGGATGGTCATACAAAAAAAGAAGAGCCGGGAGACATATTGGAGCCGTTGGCTCAACACATTACAACCGCATGGAATCAACAAAGGATAATATCTATCTCCCTGCTGTTTGATCACTGATAAGTGCCTACTCTACATGCATCTTGTTGTCATTACGCGGACATCAATATTTCGTACATTTCTTTCCCAATTCAAAAACATCATCAGACTACATGAAATGCATTAAGTATTCCGATCTACTTCCAAAAAATCGATGTCGTAGAAAATGTGCTTAAAGTAGCTTGTTTTGCGAACCTGTCATAACTGACTGCGACCTACATATAAATTTGTAGTGTCCGCGTAGAATTGTTCTTATCTCATTACGATTCGTGTTTACACCTCATAATTACATTATTCCCGGAGGAAGGCGGACAGCCGAAAGCTTGGAAATTTTATTTTCTATATAATCACTGTTAGAATAATTATCTATCTCTACCATATATATATGTTATATAATTATGAATATTACTCATCGTAAATGTGATATTGTGTTAGATCACGCGGCAATCAGACCAAAATGACAACGATAATTTTCTCTGACTGGAAATCAAGATCAAATGCCTAACTCATGCTTTAAAACTTGGGGGTCATATGACTAACCTTTCTCAAAGTCAAATGCGACGTCCTCCGGTTGTTTTATGTCATTGCTATCTGAAGCAATAACCTGAAGCGTGGTGCCGTCCATGTTAGCCATAACAATCCTTGGTTTCTGCCCGGTTTCTACCCAGACCATTTTCCTGGTAAATGACATAACACCATCAATAATTTTCACAACCTAACATTGTTACCAACGATTTTTACAACTTTCATTCATACAAATCACAACCATAGTAACATTTTCCAATCGCTTGAATCAGGGTCAGGTACAGCTTTACTCCGCGTCTGATCTGGATCCAAGATGTTTGAACACTCAATAATTTGAGCAACTTGAACCAAAACATCTCAAGCTTACTCCGTTAAATTTAAATTATAGAACCTCCTTTTGACGCATCTGTAGCAGATAACTTTTGAAAGCAATGTTGGACATGGAACATATGCTCTTGATGAGCAAATGCTCCATGTTCTCAATATTTTCAGAGCTATTCAAAATGTATGTTTTCTTTTCTACTTGATACTCTTTCTTTTTGTTATAAATGTTCAACAATGAACAACAACAATGGGAGTAGATACTAAAGTCTTGCCGAACACATATTAACCTAACATTTTTTAGTGAAGGATTCAGCCTGGTTTAGAACTAAAACAACAATGGAAGTAAATAAGAAGGTCTTGCAGAACACAACACATACAAAACAAACAACCACCCTAGCAGCACATAAACAGGCATTTTCACACACGCGCGCACACATACACACATACACGGGAGACCAAACATACGCTACATTTTGAAGACATGGACTAAAAAAAATACATAAATCTAGGGTGAAGATAGGAGTACCGCCTTGGAACGTTCAGTGGCAAACACGCCACTGTTGGTTTAAACCTGTTTAGGGGCGCCCAACCTCACTCTTATCTCATCATCATCCCATCAGACGTACAGTTTTAACTTTTAAGCATTGAGTGTGAGGTTGAGGTTTGGCTATTAAATTGAGTCTCGTCCATTTTAGTATATACATTTGCAATTTAAGGAACACGAATATTTTTGTATATGAATGAAGAAACTGGAAAGAGACATGTATTACAAATATTGTGTAGCGTCCTATAATATGCACTCCTTGCAATTAACGTTACATTCAAACCTGTTCGAACGGCCATCACGACTACCAAAATGTACCATAACGACTAGTGTGTAGTCAATTATTAATGCAGACTTAATGCAGAGAAGATCTTTTGAAAGCTTGAATCTGTATTTATGTTTTTCTGTAGGAAGTGATCATCTGTCTTAACGGTCACTTATGTCTGATTGTGGCTACTGAATATAGGTTTGACTTAATTTTTATTTACCCTTTCTCTGGAAGAAGCTCAATCTTTCCCAGTATCCCTTGGATGTCCAGCGCCTCTACAATTGTTTTAACATTATCATGCGCGTCTATCACATAAATTGTGTAACGATCTGCGACGTATATGTTCCCACCGGTGCTATCTACAGCTAGTTGAGCACTAGTCTGTACATCTACAATGAAAACATACAGTACCTTTTCAATTATAGTTGGCTTCAACTCACTACACCACAATAATTTCAGCCTTCCGATCTTTTGTAACCCTTTCCTCAACATTAATATTTTTATACTCACTTACAAGTTCAGACCCTGGTGAAAAGGAAAAATCCATCTCCTACGAAGTTTTCAACAGTTAACTGCAACAGAGGCGATAAGAGGTGCTTCTACGGAGTAAAGGGTTAATATCAAATTAATCTTAGTGCAATGCTTCATTCATTTTGAATTTAAAATGGATATAACATTTATTCGGTTGATTAAGCCGTGAAAAGGGACTGGGTATCAAAATTCGGTTAACACTTGTCTACAAATAAGCCGCTTTTGACGCATCAGCAACAAGAAACTATACCACTTGAAGGAAATAGATATTTTTTTATCACAATTAATTTTTCAAATTTGTACAATGTTTCCTTTAAGAAGACATTCGACCTTTTCATTTGATAAGTTCCAGCTTGGGAAGCTTATGTCTACCTCTACATTCTATGTTTTAGACTCATCCACGAGGAAACAATCTGATGAAAAGGATGAATATCTAGGCAAAATAATTTTGCAAAGTATGAATCGTGTTAAAAATACTGTAGCGAGCATATGCTTCATTTTCTATTATATTTCAATAGTCGTCATGCTACAGAGGCGTCAAATACGATTTTGAGGGGATAAAGAGAAAGAGTGGGTGAGGTTCTCTGATAAGCTCTCGATGATGAGTGAAAAATTGTCCAGGTTATTTGAGTTACGCCAATTGCTATATGTTATTCACTTTTGTCTCTTCTCAGCCTCTTATCAGGATCAAATCTGTTGACGCTCTGGTTTGTAAAACAACATAGAATCATCTACATTGAAAACTGCCGTAGACGCCAATGCATGTAGTTGCAATCAACAATAGTGTGCTAATTGTTTGCCCGTTTCAAGATAAAACTGTATTTCTATGTTTTGTGCAACCAGTGAAGACCCAGCTCAGACAAAAGCAAAACCGATATTCTAAATGCCTAAGAAATAACAAAGTTATATTAACGTCTTTATGCCAAGCCGTGATTTCATAGTATTTGCAATCAGTGTAGACCCTGATAAGATTGCTCCTAGAAGAACATGTTTTGTACGTAATGTTATGGTTCTTCCAAGTAATATTCATAGAAGAAGGGGATTTTTTGATAATCAGCAGGATAAGAGTTGAGTCGCAAATGAATACTGTCAAACCTGTATTTTGTGCGGTCGACCAAACAATTAGAATCGTTCTGGTGACTCAGGAACAATGGAATCATATGACGAAAATTAAAACAATCTAGGAGAAAGGCTTACACCAATTTTCATTGACTTTGTAAACATCCCAATAGCTTTCTGTATTACTTTTATTCTGTATTCAGCGACTAACTTGTCAATGCTAGTTGTCTTTTTGAAGGCCGCTCAAGACAAGTATGACTCTATTCAACACGTGAAGGGTTAAACAATAGTGACATACCCGAGCCTACGACTGATGGTAATGAGTCTGTTATGTACTTCTTTTTTACAAGATGGGATTTTTTGTCAACCCACACCAATTCCATTGTCTTCATATTGAAAGCTATAGCAGACGGCTGATCATTGATATCGGTAGTGACTGGTCGAATACGGTCGCCTGCATCAATCGTATTTATTTGGTATATCTCGAAATTGAGTGTATCAAGAACCAGGAAAAAGTCAGCCTCTAGAATTTCTGAAAAATCACAAATAAGTTAATTAGCCTCTACAACTCGGCGTCTGGACAGGTTCTAACCTTGTCAACCCTAAGGACGTAGCTTTATTAAAATGAAAATTTATCCGACAATATTTAAAACGAAAGTTTAAGAAGACGACAATAATAGTAAACCCTTTACTTCTTACACGCCCTATATTTTCCACATGAGATTACTGACATCTATTTATAAAATTGCTTCATTTTATACAATATAGTTTCAATAAATAAAAAAAATGGCAGTTTCCATTCGCCTAGATACTCATCAGATTGATTCCTTTAGGTTAAGTCTAAAAATACTATATGCGATAAAAGGGTTAGTTTAAGAGAAAACACTAGGGCCAAAAGGCTTGTTGCAAGTTCTTGGTAACACTACTTATCTCTGTAAAACAATATTGGTCACGACACGTGAAAAAGGGCACTCGGACAAAGCAAACAGTGTAGCCCTGACGTTGCGGCTGGTCCGGGGCTGCACTGTTTGTTATATTAGAAGACATCAATATCTACCATTAAATGAATAAAAATTGTATATTTCGTAACTAGATGCTGGAATAACAGCGTTGAAAAAGAGCTAAGTTGGCGCTTTGTTATTCATCCGATATCCCCTTTTCCTGTGAGGTCGGCAGTATGATACTTTATTCGCATAACGGTTCACATGTTACTGTGATACGTACGCATACCTCTTGACAACGATAACTGTTGTTAGAGATGAGATTAATGTGTGTGATGCAAGGTTTGCTCGCACCATGCTCATCCTGACGCATTATGCGTATGTATTTTTAACTATATCGTCCAACAATCAAGCACGAAACGTTGATATCCGGATTAACTTCGTTGATAACAGCCGCAACATGTGCAGATCGTTGTTTTCTTTTATTTTGAATATTTTTTTAAAAGGCAACTTGCCGAAAAGTTTAGAATAAAAGGCAAATGCGTTCCGTATAGAAATAACATGTGGAATTCCAATGACATTAGAGCGCGAGAGCGTGACAGTTCAGACAACAGTTCGAACTGTTACACAGTCAAATATTTTCTTTCACGTGAAACGAGTTAAGTGTGATGCATGCATTTTTTCAATTCGTTCGAATGCGTGTATCCAATCTCAGTGTTCTACCAGGTATGGTCAAACATGGGGACAATTTGTCTCACCAGCCCGGGAGTAGTAAGATATTGCTTTTTTCTCAAATCCTGATGCCAAATAACACACACTTAATGCATAAGGTACCTGCTACAACCGAAGTTATACTTTTTATATGAGCTTTTGATCATAAAAGGTTTGTTAAGTATTGTCCTTTCTTCTGCAAATGCTAATGTTTTATCCAAACTGCCGGGAAACACGTTTTGAATACGCTAAGCCACATGAAGCACGTTATCGAAAGTTACAAAAAAGCAATTTTCATATGCTGTAATGAACCTTTATGATACCAAAACAGTTTACCTTTTATTGTGGCACTTTTGAAAGGGTATCTTGCAATCTGTCTGTATTTTTCATGCTAATGCATTTGTAGCTTGTAACACGTTCAGTTAATAACACAATAAGCAGTTTACTCCTTCAGTTTTGAGTCAAAATTGTTGTTTCTAGTAAAAAGTGCCAAACTAACACATTGAGCAAGGTTACGTTACATTAAGGATTGTACATATCAACATAATGATCAACGAAGGGCAAGTTACCCTTTAATCATTGAATTAAGCTTCAAGGGCATAAATAATATACTTTGAACAATTGACCTTGAAGCTTTGAAAGTAAACAAACACAACTCTAGATAAGCGTGCGTATCGTAAATATGTTAAATCTGTTTCGGTTTTTTAACCAGGTTTTACGTTGTGACCATTCATTAGAAACAATTCCAAGATTATTCAAATGAATGGTCTTAACATGTTCGATGCACAATGTCATGTAAAAATGCTCAATTTGGTGGTTTGACATTGTTTTATGAATACGACAATTTTGACTCAGAAATGAAAAAGTAAACTGGCTATTGTATGATTGATGAATGGTGTTAAAAGCGAAACATGTAAGCAGCTTTTAGCAAAATACCCTTTCTTCTTGATATAGCTTCAGGTTTTATATATTGTGTTAATAGCCTACCTTGATCTAAAGTTTGAAGGTTGGTGTCGAAAGCATGTATATCAAGTATCGTGTCGTTAGATCCCACAAAACTAAAAGTATGGATATAACTGGACGGGTATCGTTCATATATCACGTTAAACCGAGCCACTCCAGCCATAGGTGTTATCAGGAATTTCTGAGCAGAAATAAGAGCAGAAATAAGAGCAGAATTATGCAATTAAGGCATGAACTATAAGTTAAAGTAATAAATTTTACGCATAAGCACATAACAGTCGTTGAGGACATCAGCCAGTTTTTCAGCTAGAGCAGACAAAAATGTATAAGATATGTATAAGATAGTAAATATGCATTTATTTTAGGTCGGTTATGAAACAAGCTCTTTAAACTTATACTAAAATTGTCCGGCCCTTCAGTTCTGTAAATCTGTACGTGCGTATGCACTTTTAAGGTACCCAGGGACTGAACTGCGAAGAATAAGCATGCATCAGCCATTGAGAACGTCAGAAATTCCAGCAGATTACAGAAATATGCATTAGCAGTATAAGATATATGTTTCATGAAAATTAAATTCAGACTATGCCTTGGCCGTTGGAATCTAGCTGTCTGTTAGATATCTGAAATTGATAAAGAATACGGCATAAGAATACATCAGCAATTTAGGACATCAAATTTTGCTAAGGATAACCGTATATTTAGTCTAAGATTAAAGCCTCAGCAAATACCAGCCTATAAGACCATCAGAAATTACTGCAGATTATAGCGGAAACATGATCCATCTTTTAAGGATACATTAAACATATGAAAATTAAAGCTTTAGCAAAGACCAGTCATTGAGAACATAAAGAATTCCTGCAGATTACAGTGGAAGTATGCACAGCTCTATAGGATGCCTGGAGTTAATGAATATTAAAGCTTCAACAAATACCAGGCGCTGAGACAATCAAGAATTCCTGCAGATTATAGCGGAAATATGACCCAGCTGTGTAGGATGCCTGGACTTTACGAAGTTTAGATCTCCAGCAAATCTAGCCATTGAGACCACTAGGAATTCCTGCAGGTTATAGCCGAACTATACACCATATGTTCAGAGCTAAAATTTATGTGGATTTAAGTTTCAGCAAAATCTAGTCGTTGAGACCATAAAGAACACCGGCGGATTATAGAAGACATATAAAAAGCTCTGTTAGTGCCTGAATGTTTTGAAGATCAGAGTTTTAGCAAACACCAGGCGTTGAGAACAGCAGGAGTTCATGCAGATTATAGCAGAAAAATACATCCCCAGTGCACGATACATTTAACTAATAGAGATTAAAGCCTGAGCAAATACCAGCGGTTGATACCGTCAGGAATTATAGCAGATTATAACGGAACTATACACAGCTCTGTAGGATGCCTACAATTTAAAAAGATTGAAGCTGAAGATTATATCAGCCGTTGAGACCACCAAAAGTTCCTCCATATTATGGAGGGGGTATGCACAATTGTGTAGCATGCCTAAAAATCATGGAAAGATAAGTGTTCGCAAATACCAGCGGTTGAACACCAGATATTTTGCAGATTATAGAGGTAGTATGCACTAGCCATCTAGAGGATTTGGTTGAATCGAAAAAGTAGGAATACATCAGCCGTTGATGTCATAAGGGGTTCCAGAAGTAGTCGGCGTGTTAGATACGTGCAATCTATAAATATTGAAGCATTAGCATATATCAGCCAGTAAGACAAGAATTCCTGCAGATTATACAACAAAATACATCATTTGTGTAGGATACAGTCTATGGAATCATGCCAGAATATTGCTCATTTCTGAGCAAGGGCAGCGGCCATGCTATTGATAAGATCCCTTAATGACCCTGTTAGC
>JAULCE010090211.1:0-12757 GCA_032359355.1 Macoma nasuta | reverse complement strand
CCAGTAGGATCAGGATTACAGGAACTGTGACTCCAATGATGATTGGGAAAGCACTGAAGCTCTCTTCTCTTGAAGCACCTGAAAATTAAATCCTGTACAAGCACACTAACCGTATTATCAGAATGATCATTACTGCCAGTAGGATCAGGATTACAGGAACTGTGACTCCAATGATGATTGGGAAAGCACTGAAGCCCTCTTCTCTTGAAGCAGCGAAACTTAAATCCAGTACACTAAGAAAACCTTGAACTCTGTAATGAAAATACAGAAGCTCTCTTCTCTTGGAGCAGCTGAAACTCAAATCCAGTAAATGAGTACACTAAAGTACGATCCGGATTAAAGGAACCGTTACCCCAATGATAATTGGGAAAGCCCATGCCCTTTTCTCTTGAAGCAGCTTAAATCCAGTACAATCACACTTACCGTATTATAAGAACGATCACTACCGCCAGCAGGATCAGGATTATAGGAACCGTGACCCCAATGATGATTGGGAAAGCACTGAAGCCCTCGTCTCTTGCAGCACCTAAAAATTAAATCCAGTACACTCAAGTCTAAAAGCCAGATGACAAATCCTTGAACTCTGTAATGGTAAGTGACATAATTTTTGAGTTTTACAAAACAATGTGTAGATACATACTCAAAGAGTTTGAATGAAGATCAGACTTATATTTCTTGTAAACAATATGTCAATTAAAAACGTGTGTTCGCTCAGATTATAAGTCTTGTAATTCAGCATATGAGGCGTATGAAAACTGTTTGACATTGAAAAAGTGTAAACCCAGATCAGCCTATGTGTCTACCCAGCATTTTCTGATCAAGATTAACCTGTGTTCCATTCATTTCTCTAACCCTTTTACCCAATATTTTCACACAGAGAAAGTTATTACAAGTTTATTGTACATCCAGATCAAACTGCTCCTTCAGAAGCAATTTGTCTGAGTGTACATTTTGCTGTTTCATGATGCATTAACCCTTTCGCCGCCAAAGTTAAAATTGTCGGTGGTAACTATTTTAAAATGAAATATTTTAACGAAATAAATGACAGAAATAAGTTAATAAACTTTGACTTTTCCGAAAACCTAATATTCGGAATAAATTTCGTTGTAAAAAAAGTTTAGCCCATGATTAAACGCCGCCTTTTAAGTGGCATCTGATCTTGGACATCACCTGTCGATTTGAGTCGTCTTTGGCAGTGACCGCTCCTATTGCTCAGTGGTAGAGCGTCGGCCTCGGTATCAGGATATTGTGGGTTCAATCCTAGACCGCAATATTCCGAAGATCGTTAAAAATGGTTCTAGTAGCTCACTTGTCTACCCTCGGTATCAAACTGGTTGTGCTGTGACCGGTCTTCCCGGTTTCAGGATAAATACCATCCAGCGTGTTTACAGCGTGTTATAACAGTGTGACGTCACCAGATCTGCCAAAAGTATACACCACGTCTCGAAATAACCTCAATACTGCTGATGGAACGTCAACTCCAATACACTCCAATAAGCATTTGTAAACTTAATATTTCTGTATTTCTCAAAACACGTATATGCTAAGACCTCTCAATTCAATATTGTTTTCAAATGTGTTCACAATATACGGTTTGGTTAAGAAAAAGAGAAGTTCTTTTTTTGGACTTTGTTTTCCTACTAGATTAACAAGATTGTCCAAATCCGAGAGACAAATTGTGTAGCCCCTGGTCCGACTGCTCTGAACCAAATTCGTGCATGCCTTTATGGCCGAAGACTTAAGAGTAATTTAAGTACCTACCAGATTTACAGTAAATCCCTTCACCCATCCAGAGAGACAGATTCCTGTAAGCCAGTCGCAGTCTTCTCCCTTGCACGTGCTGTTGCATCTTTCACTGCACGTCTGTTTGAACCAGCCTCTCTTACACCCGTCTATACAGTGCCCGTTATTTTGGCCACAGGTATGGTGCTGGCAGTGGTCACATGTCGAGATGCAAACCTCGCCAAAATTGCCATTTTTACAACCTTTACATACACCTTCAGCTTTCTCACAATTCGGATAATTTCCACTCAGAGCACATTTGTTTTCACTGTCGGTTGTAACTGGTTTTAGATTAAATATTTCAACTAAATGAATAACAGAAATAAACTTTGGCTTTTCCGAAACCGTTATGTTCGGATTTGTGTGTGCAGGCCTGAATTCAAAATGTTGGCAAAATAGCCACTTTTATGAATAGCGGGATAAGGGGCGTTCTTTTATTCTTGCTTATTAACAGAATAACTGGCCCTTTTGCATTGGTTTTCAATGCAATATTATAATGTTTTATTCTGTTTATTTCAATTTCAAATTTTCGTCATGACATTTAAGCTAGATGAAACCTAATAGCTGTTTTCATTTCCATTTAATTGGCACACAGATATTTGATCGATGTTGCTCGTGGGTTAATTTTTATTCACGATTGATTGGGTTCTTCGAAGTCCGATTGATGTTGCTCATGAGAGAATCGTTCGTTTAAGATTGCGTGGGTTCGGCGATGTCCGATCGGTTTAGCTTGTGAGTGTATCGATCATTTTCGAATTAATGTGATCGGCGATGTCCGATTGGTGTTGCTCGTGAGTTTATTGGCCAATCGGTCATTTAAGATTTCATTTGTTCTGCGATGTTCGATCGGTTTCGCTCGTGAGTGTATCAGTCATCGGACATTTTAGATTTCATAGGTTCTGCTATGTCCGGCCGGTGTTGCTCGTTAGTGTATCATACATTTTCAAATTAATGTGTCGGGGTTCTGCTATGTCCGAGCGGTGTCGCTCTTGAGGGTATCGGTCATTTGCGAATTAATGTGCTCGGCGATGTCAGTGTATCGATCACCGGCGATTTAAGATTTCATGGGCTCGGCGATGTCGATCGGTGTTGCTCTTTAGTACATCGACCATTTTCAAATTACTTGGTTCGGCGATGTCGATTGGTGTTGCTTGTGAGTGTAATGGTCATCGATTATTTACGATTTAATGGGATCGGCTATGTTCGTTCGGTATTACACGTGAGTGTATCGGTGATTTGCGGTTAAATGGGTTTGGCGATGTCCAATCGGTGTAACTCGTGAGTTTTCGGCCTTTATGATTAAATGGGTTCGGCGATGTCCGATCGATAAGTCCGATCGATATTGCTTCAGAGTGTATCGGTCATTTGCAATTTAGTGTTCTGTTATGTCTGATCGGTATGTCCGATTGGTGTTGCTCGTGTGTTTATTGGCCATTTACGATTTAATGATTTCGGCGATGTCCGAATCGGTGTTGCTCGTGAGTGTTTCGGGAATTTACGATTTGATATGTTCGGCGATGTCTGGTCGGTGTTGCTCGTGGTAGTATCGGTCATTTACGATTTTATGCGTACGGCGATGTTCGTTCGATATTGCTCGTTAGTGTATCGGCCGGCGATGTCCGGTCGGTGTTGCTCGTGGGTGTATCGGTCATTTACGATTTTATGAGTACGGCGATGTTCGTTCGATATTGCTCGTTAGTGTATCGGCCATTTAAGATTTCATTTGTTCGGCGATATTTGATCGGTGTTGCTCGTGTGTGTATCGTCATTAACGATTTGATGGGTTCGGCGATGTCCGATTGTTGTTACCCGGAGCCTTTCCGGTCATTACTAGATTGACCTTGACTATGTCCGATAATTTTTACTCGACGGTTGCTGGTCAATTTACAGTTAACTCTCTCGGTGCCAAATTTCAAACTGTCGTCTGCGACAAGTTTAAGATATAATATGTTTACGAAAATATTATATAATAGAGCGAACATTTGAAAGCCCTCGTGATTTAATTACTATGCATCTAAACTCCGAACCATGATTTACCAGACGATCAACAACGGTAAATTATTTATTATTTCCTAAATAACGTTCCTACCACTGTACACATGCCCTTATTGAAGTCGTGCATCTGCATCAAATGTAAAAAGATTTTAAATGCGTGTAACACTTAACCCTTCACACGCTGCTGAAAGTGTCGTCTGCTCAAAATGGCGTCCGCTTCATTTTTGAACGCCATCTGATTTAATTTCAATATGAAGAAACTAATATCCGAGTGTCAAACAGAGGGAACTAGGCGTCTGACCTTGCTCCAAGCTGTTTGATTAAACAAGTATCTGAACAATCATCAAAGTCAAAAATAGGGACTAAGGGTAAAAACGATGATCCGTTATCCGAATGTTTAAGATGTCCATGGTATGAGTCTTTATCTAGCCATGTTCTACTTTGGTTTAAATACCAGGTGCATTGACTTGGGCTGGCATGTATGACGGGGTTGAGGGTAGACCAGAGATAAAGCCAATGATCGCCACAAATGCTGCCCTCATTTTAAGTACAACTTTATATGTGAACCTGAAACTTTGAACTTTATTTCTGATACATGTGTTTCAATGTCAATTATTAGGACAGCATTGACAATATCGGTTATTCAAATGCAATACTATGCACTTTTGTAGATCTAGACTTCGACCTTTGATCAAACAGTCATCGGTGTTTCCGAGGTCTAAAGTATCACTTCAATGTTCAATAATATAGAAAACCTCAAGGTGGTCCGTGTTATATCTTAAGAATGCGATATTTCATTCGGTGAAATGACAAGCTCATAATATATCATTACTAATATAAATCGGACATCACCAATCCAATTTACTTTTTCGCTGCAAATGTCGCCAACTGGCATCATTGCAAATCTTGCAGTTCCAGATAAGCCACCACCTTTTCAAGGCGGCGTCTGATCATAGGCTTCACTTTTGACTTCATAAATAAAACTAAGTTTAGAGATAAAGACAATTGTAAATTGTTCGCTCTATTTTTTAATATTTCCGTAAACATATTAACTCTTAAACTTGTCGCAGACGACAGTTTGAAATTTGGCACCGACAGAGTTAACTGTAAATTGACAAGCAATCCAGTAAAAACTATCGATATCGTCAATGTCAATCATCTAGTAATGACCGGAAAGGCTATGGGTAACACCAATTGGTCATTGCCGAACTCATCAAATCGTAAATGACCGATACACTCACGAACAACTCCGATCAAAAATCGCCGTACCCATGATATCTTATATGGCCGATAACCGATACACTCACGAGCAAAACGATCAGATATCGCCGAACAAATAAATCATTAATGGCCGATACGCTAACGAGCAATATCGAACGAACATCGTCGTATTCATAAAATCGTAAATGACCGATACACTTACGAGCAACACCGACCGGAAATCGCCGAAATATCAAATCGCAAATTTCCAAAACACTCACGAGCAACACCGATTCGGACATCGCCGAACCCATTAAATCGTTAATGGCCAATAAAGACACAATCAACACAAATCGGTCACACCGATCAGACATAACACAACACTTAATCACAAATGACCGATACACTCTCGAGCAATATCGATCGGACTTATCAATCGGTCATTGCCGAACCCATTAAATCGTAAATGGCCGAAAACTCACGAGTTACAACGATTGGACTTCGCCGAACCATTAAACCGCAAATCACCGATACACTGGCGTGTAATACCGATCGAACATAGCCGAACCCACTATATCGTAATTGATCGATAACCGATACACTCAAAGCATAACCAATCGGACATCGCCGAACCTATGAAATCTTGAATAGCCGATACACTCGCGAGCAACACCAATCGGACATCGCCGAACAGATTAGTTCGAAAAAGTTCGATGTACTCACGAATAACACCGATCGACATCGCCGAGTCCACTTATTCGAAAATGACCGATACACTCACAGGCAATACCTATCGGACATCGCCGAACAAATGAACTCTTAAATGACCCATTGACCGATAAACTCACGAGCAACACCGATCGGACATCGCCGAGCACATTAATTCGAAAATTATCGATACACTCACGAGCAAAACCGATAGGAAATCGCCGAACACATGCAGTCTTAAACGACCGATACTCTCACGAGCAACACCAATCGGACTTAATAATAACTTAATAAGCAAACAAAAAGAACGCCCCTTATCCCACTATTTATAAAAAGTGGCTATTTTGCCAACATTTTGAATTCAGACCTGTACGCACAAATCGGAATACATGGGTTTTGGAAAAGCCAAAGTTTATTCATTATTTATGTTATTCATTATGCTGAAATATTTGATCAAAAACCAGTAACAACCGACAGTTTTAAATTTGGCGGCGAAAGAGTAAACACTTTGATATCAGTTTCACACGCCTTGGGCATTTTCAATAGCCATCAGTAACAGAGGCGCTAAAGGGCGTTTTTGTGGAGGATTTCGTTAAGTGTTAAATGCTCTACAAAATCCATCAAACATATCGTGGTTGTAACGCTATCACAAAGCTAAACAATACGAACGCTGACAAACGCTAGCAAACTCTTGCAAACTCTACGCAAATAATATGAAATAAGCATTATTATTACGACTTAACTATTATGATTGTCAAACAGTTTAGAGCCAGATCAGACGACAAGTAACTCGGCGTCTGATCGGGCTCCAAACTGGTTGTACAGGTTGGCAATGCTCAGTATCTAACGAGTTGGTAAAAAATAACGTTTCTCCCTCTGTACAATGCTATACCGTAATAACCCGAAGCCTTCGGTCACAAGGGCATGAGAAAACCGTGCAGACCACGATCCGACTTCTCCTAATTGAGAAATCTGGTTAGGGTACACACTGTTCTGGATGAATAGCAATATAACATGAATAATTAATACAAGCGCCGCCGTCATTACAGAGTAATTATGAAAGTCAGGTATATGAATTGTCATAGACATATGTATCTTTCCTTGGAACATGTATATTAAGTTTCATTTGAATATGTTGAATGTTACTATGAGCAAGATTTAATTTTTTGTTTGCATTATTAAGTCCACAAATAGGCATAGCTGTATGATATTTAAAGAGTTGTGTGACGTCGTATAGACATACATATTGCTTTGGGAGGCAGCCGCTGATGACGACACTGCCACCTAGGATATCACAATAGCGCGACATGTTTTTCTTTGATATACAGACGAGCTGTAAACATGTTTAGTTGTTAGCGTGAAGAAGTAATTCCCTGGAATGGCCGTAGACATCGGAGTAATGGTACATTTACATGTTTATCTTAGTGCATATGTACTGGTTAACCATTTCCTTCAAAGAAGCGCCCTCAAGCGCCTCGGAAGCTGATGACTATTGAAAATATCGTAGGAAACGAAGCATTTTCTCGCCTCGTTATACCTGGGGTATATTCTGTCCTAGGATATTTATACCCCGGAATATGTTCTATCCTTGGGGGGGTTTAGTCTGTCCTAGGACATATTATACACCGGGGTAAAAAATATCCTAGGACAGAATATACTCGGGTATATTCTGTCCTTGGAGATATTATATACGGGTATATTCTGATTGGGGGTTAATCTGTCCTGCTAAATCGGATCAGTTTTATATATAGAAAAAAGACCTGGGGTCTTTATTCCGTAATGATCACTTCTGAATATTTATGCGCGTCTTTATAAACAAACGTACATACAAATAAATAACACAATATTCCGAAAATAGATTCCGTAATGAATTTTGGGTTAAGGCTTTAGCACTGGTAGACGATAAAGGGACACTATTCATACAGAAAAGTTTTACGAAAAGACTGCAATTCCATAAGTTCATTTTGGCTAAAATCTTCTGGTTAAAGAACGTGTAACCACGTGAACGTATCGTATCAACATGAGGAGAATCAGATAACCACGCACACATACTTGACGATTGACATAAAATTACGAACCGAAAAGGTAAAATTCATTTTCCGTTGGACGATAATAGATAAGACAAGGCACTAAGAAACCGTCAATATTCCCATATTTACATGTCTGTCAGATTTTGGACACATGCTATGGCATAACACTTTCATATATATATCATAGTAGCATACATGTCGATATTTGTATATGAATGTATGTGACATCTATTTAACTTTCAATTTACTGATTATTACATTTGTGGAAAATGTGTGTATAGGCCGGAGACCTCAAAACGCAATAAATGAATTGAATTGAATTGAATTGGACCTAAAATTACAAACCGAAAAAGTAAAATTCATTTTCCGTTGGAAAATGATATTTAAGACATGGCACTAAGAAACCGTCAATATTCCCATATCCATTCTTCAGATAAAGTTCTTTGTTATTCTATTACAAGAGACAGTGGGGCTCTTCTTCTATATAGAGTTATGTCCCGGTTTTTTTTAAATGTTTTGGCTTGGAGCTTTGGACAAGGTTACATACTTAAGGTTACACTATTCATGCGGACATATTTAACGAAACTGCTACAATTCCATAAGTACATTTTTGCTAGGGACCTCGTCATGTCAAGAATGTGGTACCAAGTGAATGTGTCGTATCATCATGAGAAGAATCAGATAACGACTCACAAATAGCGACCAATCCTTGACAATGGACACAAAATACCAGTTACGAACCGAAAAAAGCGATATTCATATTCCGTTTGACGATTATAAATAAGACAGGGAACTAAGAAACCGTCAATATTGCCCAACACATATTCTGGTCACCACATAAATGCAAGCCTCGTATCCACATGAGAAAAGCACGACCCACGTACGGCGTTGGCCAATATTGAATAAGGCAGGGTGCTTAAAAACCATCAACATTCCCATATTTGTTTTTCAGGTAGAGGATTTTTTGTCATTTTTATTACTAGGGACAGGGGGGTATTTTTCTATCTACAGTTTATACCCTGTTATAAGTCTGCATAACTCTATATCGAATTTTGGCCCTGATCAAAACTCTGTATAGAAATGTGACTCGGGATCATTTATAAATGGTTTTCGCTTTCTATTTTTTTAATTATATCGTATTCAAATGATAAATATCAAACAATGAACCACTATAAGCGTCTTATACTGGACGATGGACATACATTACCTATTACAAAACACTTTCTTTTATTAATATTCCGTTTTTGAGATAAAAATAAGGCAGGGCACATAGAAACCGTCAGTGGAAGGAGAAAGTCGGATTTTTGTATTTTGCCTGTTTGGCGGAAACAGTACAAGACTTAACTTGTTATAGGTCTATATTTTACATATATGTTACAACTGGATTTGCCATCACTAATGGTGTGGAATAGTCTGATAGGAATAAATTTTGTTTACAATGTATGTCTGATCGGGTGATGATGGGATAAAAGTGAGGTTTGTCGCCCTTCAACCGATGTCTGTGTGTGCGTGTCTATTTGTATGAGTGTGCTGTGTCCTACCTTTCTCGCTTGTCTACTATAACATATTTGTTCTTCGGGTAGAGGTAGAGTCATTTTATTAAAAAGGACAGTGGGATCCTTTTTATATAGAGAATAATGTCAGTATAAGACCAACCAGTGGTGTCCTTTTTCGTCAAGGTTTAAGGAAAACAAACAGGTCTCTAAATAAATGAGTCAATTTTCGATACAGACTATTAACATGGGGAAAACTTTTACATAGAAATGAAAACACGAAATGATAGAATGATAACTCATTGCACGTAAAGTAAAGTGGTACCTTCCTGTTGAGTTTGGAGCGCAAAGCTGTTGCTGCAATTTTAAAGCATTTTCGGTGCAGTCTACATATTTGTACAAAAGAACTAAGTTTACTTGATTTAGACGAGTGTCAAATTGAAAGAGACGGTTAAGGCACAGTTTTGGTAACCCGGAAGCTGATCTGGATATACGGTGTCTGTGGTGTGAACATTACCTCTTTAAAAATGGCAAGATACTATATGTGTACATAAGATTTTCAATAGGACCCGGGTAAATTGAACATAGATAACAAAATAATAAAAGTATATAAGTGTTTATTAAGCAAATCAATTCATAGGTCAGAAAACAACGACAACGCAGAGAATAAGCGAAATGTAGGCTTGCTCAATGCCAAGAATCAAACGTTAGCTTAATAAAATAATTTTCAAATGGACACCCAATTTGATAAATGTTGACACAAACTACAATATAACATCTTTCAGCAATTTTTTTGTCAGAGAATGGCCCATATACAGTTTTGACCCCGGTCATAATTCTATATAGAGCTCTGGTCCGGGTCATAATTCTATATAGAATTTTGACCCAGTCATATTTCTTTATAGAAAAAGGAACATTCTGTCCATTATAATGAAATGTGCCTTGTGTATTATCGCCCAACGGGTCAAAAATTTATAAAGAAAACTGAACCGGGTTCAAACTTGATGTAGAAATCTCATTCTTGTCAGGACTCGATATAGAAAAAGAAACCCAGATCAACACTCTTGGTAGAAAAATGCCCCACCTGTCTCTTGCAATTGAATGATTAACACATCGATTTACCAAACACTTGTAAAGTATTATGAACTAAAAAGTGTATTATAAACTAGATTCGGAATTGCCTCTTTGGCATATGGATGATGACTTGATGTCGTCGCTACATATAAATTCCTTTTTTGTAGAACACTGCTTCTATTTGTCATTTCTACCGTCGACCAATATGATTGCAAGCTTTATACACGGAGGGTTAGTACTACCTATACATTTTTATGGCACCGACTTTAATTTCGTTTTGTTCGTTACTAAATTTTCGATACAGTGTTTTTCACTAAACATGCTGCAAATTCAAATTTAAGATTTTATTCGGCAATAATGTCAGCTGTTTGATTTGAATCGGGTGTTCACCTTAACGAGGTTTGCGACATTGTCTGGACTTGATCGATCAAGATATGAAATGTTCAATATTGTCACATATTTCCATTAAATATTGCAAAGGTATCAAATGTTTTGTAATGTTAAAACTGTGTTATATATATACCACTATTTGTGACAACAACCGCCATTTAGCACCAATAGGGGAAAACATCGACTCTTTCATCTTAAGATCCATCGAATATCCTCTGTTCACACTCGGAATGCATGCGAAAATGTTGTGAAAAATAAAACAGCACAAGCTTACTATATTGCCAATGTTTATTCTTCGTTGCATGAATATGAAATTCCACTATCACAAGGCGCACTAATAAGCTATGTTGGCAGCAACTTCACACGTGGAGATGCATGTTAAATTGACAAAATTGGTCTCTGGTCAAGTTTCTTCACATTTCCCTTAAGTAAAAATTAATAATATTTCTTTCTTAACCGCTGCAAGTTGTGTAAATCTTTTTAAAGCCCTTGTACCTCAACGATCATTGGTTTTCTACAAAATATGTCACATATGATGACAAAACTAGATTGATTAGCTGTACACGCTGTTTTCAGCGTCAACATTTTATGTTGAAGATTACTTTTTCATTGATAATAAGTATTGATATATTTATCTTAGGTATAACATATTTAAAGTCAGCACTCTGTATTGACACTGTGCCTGTCTCAGGTTAAAAATGTTACTAAAGTACGTTTGAAGAAGATGTAGTTATAGGTATAAGTTTTTTGTTTTCTTTTCGTATCCTCTTTCGACCTTTTAACTTAGAGCTTCCATACATGACATGTATATTATTTTTGACATGACCATTTTACATATGGCAGCAAGTAATTAGACCTGATACAATTAACATAAACCTTTGATGCAATAATTCGATATTTTAATCAGACAAACGCTAATACAAGGATAAACATGCATCTAGACGGATTCAACATGCAATAACTCATATAATTTATAGAATTGTGACCACGGGTCACTTTTTTTATAGAATTTTGACCCGGTGGTCCTTTTGCTATATAGAATTTTAACCCGGGGTCCTTTCTCTGTGGGGGTCATTTTACTCCATTACTGACCTTGATCCAAGCTGTTCGAAACAACATGTGACACTTGATCTTGTATTGCCGAAACAGTTCAACGAATGCATGTACAAAATTACAACTTGCATGTGAGATTTGGCTCAGTCAATTGATAATAATGCCATGCATAGGTTGAATATGAGAACACAAATCCGAAATAAAAATGAAAAATGTATCAGCTGTTGTCAAATGCATTCTAAACAAATTCATCATTAAGAAGTATTCAGCGATTACTCATAAATCTAATAGAAAATTATATGATTACGACGCAGAAATATTTTCAAATTGAATAATTAAGTAATTTTCCAATTAGTTAGATTTTTATTTTCTATATTTTTGCAGAGTGACTCTTGAACATATCATTCACTATGAAATCGTGTAATTACAAAACACCGGATATGATGACATTACATAAAGAGTAGCCAATAATTGACGTGTTCTCAAATTTGGCGTCTGGTCGGGGTCTACCATTATAGGTGCCATACTGCTTACCCCGAACCAAAGTGCTATATGCAAACAGCTTGGATCTGGATGAGACATCAAGTAACTCGGCGTCTCATCCGGATCAAAGCTGTTTGACACTCGGCCAATAGTTTTGCCAAACATTAGGTTAATATGTGCAGTTTGAAAATAAAGCAGACAACATATTGCAAATGCACATAATTGCTTCCGACAGTGACGGGGTTAAAGCCAACATAAACGGAAACTTGTCATAGTCAATTATCTATCGTTCATGCAGAACACAATAATTTCCGAAGAAGTCTTTCCCGTCTTCCTGAACACTCTTATACATTGATTTATGCTGTCATTAACCTTCTGGGATAAACGGATAGTAACATTTCATTCAAGGTTTTGGGACGAATAAAATATATGGAGAATTGAAGGATTGGCTAGATAGACATTCAAATGAAACAATCTACTATATTTTCATTGCTTCTGTACATATAGGTATATGTAGAACAAGACACACAACAGAAAATATAAGCTTCA
>JAULCE010090100.1:0-12760 GCA_032359355.1 Macoma nasuta | reverse complement strand
ATAATTGTCTGACTCATGGATTTTGAGGGTAGTTGTGTTTGATGCATTTCAGTGATTTTTTTTTCAATTTTTTTTTCAAGGGTTGTATACTCTTTAATGAAGTTAACAGGTTATTTACTTGATGCTGTAAATAACGCTCAGAATAAACTTAAATGTGTATGTTTGTTTTGACCCTATATAAATGACCCTTTAAATTTTTTGTTGAGTATATTATGGCTCTAAACGAGATTAATTATGGTATACAGAATGAATTTGCAGTTTTTTTATCACCAAAGATGTATCAGTCTATGGCTATAAGACAATGAAGCCAATTTAAGAAGTTGTTATTATCTTTTACAGTCCATAAGATCTGCAAGTTTGCAGAAATTCAGACGGGTATAATAATACTTTGGAATTGATTTCTTTCTTTCTTCACTGACTTGATCGCACTGAAACAAGTAATAGAATTCGTCACCAAAATGTTCTTATTACAGGCAGTACACTATTCGGTTTCTTTCAATGCACAGATTATGTTCGATTTCGTTTGGCACGGTATGGGTCATTGCTCTAAATCTACGAAACGATTTTCTTAAATTAACAGTTATATATCTAAATACTGTTAAACAAGACATTTTTGGGAAACGTTTAAAGTTTAATTCTACTCGTTATGAAATTTGTTATGCTGCCTTTTAAACACACGGTTTGAAGAAATCTATAGAGTCTTCCTTTTGATTTATGAAATCTTCAGACAAACCTTAACTATCCCATGTACTTTTAACAAACGAGATCCATGTGGAAATAAGTATTATATCATTGTATCAAGACAACGAAGTTTTAATACATTTTTTTCACCTTTTGAATTCAGCATCTTGCCCCAAAAGAAAACAGCTCTTGATTTTTCTTGCGATATAATATGTGTGATACTCAGATCTCAGTAGTCCATTTATTTGGAGGTTAATTATTACATACCCAGTATTAGTTTACAAAGCTTCAAATGAAATTGTTGAATATCTTCAGATTTTCAAACCCCCGGCCCCATGTGGTTCTGGTGCGTGCCTGTGTGGCAAAAGAATTTAGACCACATCTAAACCCTGGCATAATCGTAAGAGGCGACTAATAGGGTGTGAGGATGAATGTGGAGATTCTGCATCTCTGATTCTCCAGCAGGTATTAAGTTTCTGGATCCAAAACCCATATTTTTTGTCGCAGTACTCACTCACTCAAGCCCCCATACTTCACTTCCATATAACAGAATATGAGCAATCATTGAGTTAAATATAAAGTAGTTTTTATAATATTGTCTCGCCTGGCTTTGGGCTTAGATAGGTCAGGCATTCGGACCTAACATACGGCCCATGCTACACGTACAACATCAAGAACATTTGTCTCGCCCCTTAGCAAAAGCAAAAACATGGAACATAGGAAAATGTCAAAATATTCTTCTCCATTAATAATAGTTCAATCTCAAAACAATTCACGGACGAAATACTTGGATAGAGTTCTACCTAAAGTGGTAAAAGAATGATTATATGAAATTAATAATGGCCGCCAGAGGTGGGAACAGTTTTCCTTATATAGCTTTATCTCAAGAACCACAGGTCCAATTTCAAATTAATTTAACAGAAAAGATACTTGGTCGGCCCTTTATCAAAATTGTTGAAAATATCGTGATACGTCGAAAATCATTGCCGCCAGGGGCGGTGTCAATTTCCTTATACGTCTATAGTATGCAAAGAGTATTTGCAATTATTCTTATTTATACATTTAAATACGATGAGCGATATAGGACCACCATGGCCCTCTTGTTGTACTTTTCCTTGATAAGTACAGGCACTAGGACTTTCATTTTTGGAATCAAGTTACATCCAATATATGCTGAAAATACTGTGTGTGATCATCTATTTTGGGTTATGTGGTTTTTAGTTGATGTTGCGAATCGAAGATAGTTTCGTAATTATGTGTTATATTATCTAGTTGTGATAAAACATTAAATAAATAAACACTTGTTAAACTTATCATTATCACATTTTTTTAAAACAATGGTAATATTAAAATCGCCTCCGTCTGTCCGTCTGTCCTTCTGAGCGAGCATTGGGGGTTTAAGGGCTGGGGGAGCCTAAGACAACAGATTACAATAGATTTATTCCGTAATACCCTAAACCCTTCGTTGGCAAGGGGCTATAACAAATAGACCATAAACTCATAATGTTGGTACGTTCCTCTGTCTGTCCGACGGATTTCTTGAATATTCGGTTTATGACCTCCTCATGTGATGGCGGCAAAAGAAAGTAACATTTCCTTTCGCTCCGACCCCAGGGGGCGGGGCAGGGCGGAGTCAAAAGGTCAAACAATGCCCGTTATAGTATATCCTCCTAAACTGCCCGATCGATTTCTTCCATATTCTTCCGGTATATGACTTCCTCATAAGATGGCAGAGTGCAAGAGCAACATTTCCTTTTGCTTCGATCCCAGGGGGCAATGCGAGTCGAGGTCAAGAGGTCAAACATTGTCCGTTTTTGTATCTCCACTAAACTGCTTGAACGATTTCATTCAATTTCGGTTCATGACTTCCTCGTGTGATGGCGGCGTACAAGAGCAACATTTCGCTATGTTTCGACCCCAGGGGGCGAGGCAGGTGGGGGGTCAAGAGGTCAAACATTACCCGTTATGGTTGTGCTTCCTTTAGAAATTGAAAGATCGATTTATTTCAGATTTCTCATATGACCACCTAACATGAGAATGGGGTGCAATAGCACCATTTCGTTTTACCCCTACCCCATGTGGTGGGTCAGGGCGGGGTCAAGAGGTCAAACATTATCTGTTATTGTACCACCTCCTAAACCACTTGACCGATATATTTCAACTTCGGTATTTGACCTCCTCACATGATAGCGCGTGTAAGAGCAACCTTTCTTATTGTTCCGACCCCAGGAACATGGGAGGGCGGAAGAGGGCGGGGTCAAGAGATCAAACAATGCCCATTATTGTATCTTCTCCCAAACTGCTTGACCGATTTCTGTCATATTCGGTATATGACTTCCTCACATGATGGCAGAGAATGCAAGAGCAACATTTTTTTCACTTTGACCCAAAGGAAGGGGAGAAATGTTGAGAGGTCAGACAATGCCCGTTATTAGATCTCCTCCTAAACTGCTTGACCGATTTCTTTCGTATTCGGTTTATACCTACTCACATGATGGCGCCGCGCAAGAACAACATTTCCCTTAATTTGGACCCCAGAGGGGGGGGTCGACAGGGCGGGGTCAAGAGGCCAAACAATGCCCGTTATTGTATCTCCTCCTAAACTACTTGACCGATTTCTTTAATATTCGGTATATGACCTACTCACACGATGTCGGCATGCAAGAGTAACTATTCCTTTAGCTTCGACCACATGGGGTTGGGCAGGGTGGGGTCAAGATGTCTAATAGTGTCCGTATTGTATCTCATTCTTAACTGCTTGACCAATTTCTTCCAAATCAGGTATATGACTTCCTCACATGATGGCAGTATGCAACAGCGACAGGGTGTGGTGCAAGGCGAGGTCAAGAGGTAAAACATTGTCTGTGTTTGTATCTCCTCCTAAACTGCTTGACGATTTCTTTCATATTAGGTTTACGACCTCCACACATGATGGCGTTGTCCAAGAGCAACAGAGTTCTAGTTTTCACTTGTATTTGGACTAATATTCAACAATTCTGTTCAGCTTTGTGCCGTTTGCACTTGCATTGGTGATCAAAACCGATGAGACATCTTAACGCTCAAGTATTGTTTAGAGACCAAGTTTACGATATATGGTACGTGCAATCATAAAACAACTCCAATTTCATGGGATGGTAAAAAAAGTCTATCACATTCTTATTTTGTTTACGTCTTGAAAATATAACAACTTTGGTTTGACTTCATTATCGTTGAGATCCCAAACGCAACAACAATGGTGGTTTGCATGAATTGCTCTCTGTATTTTAACTTGGGTTTTAGCTAATAACATTATATCATCTGAATATTACAGGAGAAAGATTATTCAGTAAACTTTAACATCGTTATAACTAATGCGTTTAAAGGTAGCCAACAACATAGTGGTTACTCTACATATTCAAATTGTATTTAGACTTTTGCCCGTTACTATTATTAGACAATATTTTTTGGTGGAGGAGTGCACTCAGTAAACATAGTCAAATGTGTTCTTAAAGTCTATAATTGGACAAACTAATTTTCCCCACACCATGATCAAAGTTGAAATTGCAATTTGGTGATAATATATTATCTATGGTGCTATAGTTTTACGGAACCCAGCTTATTCTTCACAAAGAAAGTTATAAATGTCTTAATAGTTAATAAGTCCTGCATTGAGAACATAAGTAAACAATTTACTAAAAAAACTAAAAAAGTGCAATGCATTTGTAGATATTGGGGTGAAATTTATCTCCTTCATTCTTACAAATTGGTAAGGTAATACCCTGAGTCTGGCACACTGTTTAAATCACAGGTGAGAGAAAAATGGCATATTTTGAGTACTTATTGAATATATTATCGAAAGTGGATGGAATTTTATTATTCTTCAAACCCTTAGCTATTTTCTGCATCTCCTCAACAGCAAAATAATCATCTAATATTCAACATTTGAGTCTGGAGATTTTAACTAGGAACAAAGTCCATACACATTTACACAAGCAACCCTAAATATTTGATCAGTATAACATACTAACATAAACATCATACTGGACCGGCTAGAAATGCTTTTGCATATGTGTTAATTAATAGAAATTAAAATATTAAAGCTTATTTTACTAGAAACTAAGGTATACGTATCATTGTACCACTTCAGGTTTATTAAACGTTATATTGTTCGATTCATCTTCCTTCTCCGACCCGTTCTAAAGAAAGTCCTTCAAGCCAAGCTCGCGCATCATAGAATCAATCTGAAGTTTACTGAGGAATCATCACGGAACATGATTTTAAAACATATTCTCCTTTACACACAGTGTACATTACTATCCTGAATGATGGGTTTCTCCACATCAGGTATCCTTTCTTCGGCATTCTTCAGATGTATCCTCAACGGGGTTACATCGTCTGTTAAAATTTATGCACTTTACTCCATATTCTTATATTCAAGCAGATACATCTTACCAGATGGACTTCTTAAAACAAAGCTGGCTATGACCCGACACGTCTTATGTGGTCTTGTGACAATTGCTGATGTCCTGGCGAGAGGGTACATACCTCTGCTGCAACCCACTCTCTGTAGTGTTACCACAAGTGTCCGCTTGGGATACACATTCAAAAAGAGACTGGCTTTTGAAATTATCGTGTTATTCAACTTTTCATGTGGTTCGACAATGAAAACTCTGCATTAGTGACATCGCCGGATGGCGGAAGGTATCTAGTCAGAATGTTTTCTCTCTTTTGATATTGTTCAATGTCGTAAATGTATAATGGTTCACAAGGATGTTAAACTTGTCTCTTTTCAATTAGCACTCTGAGCACATTCAGAGATAAGAGCTTCTAGATTGCCAAATTTAGGTTCGAGCAAGAGTAATGTGGTTTAAGCAATGCTCTCTACTATTTGTTTGAGTTTTGATTATTTGGGAATCATAATAACCGTTACAGTTTGGAGTCATTTACCTTAAAGATGATTCCGTTGAAAATAATTATGAATTGTTTCAAGGAATGTTCTTGTTTTTATCCAAAGAAGATTTATGAGCACGTTTATTTTGCTGTTTCTACTTATTGATAGAGCGCATGTTTTTAGCTTTATCCAAATTTAAAGCATCTGATGATAAAACTATTGTGAAAATGGAGTTATTGACTACGTGTATCCGGTATCCACGGTGTGTTTAAAACAACACTTGCTTTTTAAGCGTATATTTCTATGTGGAATAGGATATAAAAAATGCCTTTTTCCAAAACTCGAACTACAAAATCTTTTCACTCAATCACTCTTAGGCATCTCCTATGCAACACAATAAGTAAACTAAATAGGTATGTGCAATAATTGAAATTAATACGACTAACTTCAACCTCGAGTACAAGAATAATATACTTTGTTAGACTAGATTAACATCGTTAAACATTTATCAGCAGTTTACAATAATAAATCCATTTCTAAGCATATTTAAATACATACCAATATCCGGAAAACACAATCCCCAGTGTTGACCCTACAAGAACCCATGGCGTTTGCAGGCAAAGAAACAAGGGATAGTATAGGAGCCCTATTAACATCACTTCAAGCATCACCACAAGAACTAAAATAGTAACAATATATCGTGACCTAAAAAACTTCGTTATATGAAATTTGTTATCGACAGGAGTCTTAAGGTCGAACAGTGTCAATCTTATAAGTAGGTTCCGCTACGAGTCCTCTTATCTAGACTTACACTACTTATACAGCACTAAATTTGAATGTGTCTGCTTCAAGCATAACATGGATCTAAGAAATTAGATGCCGCATAGGAGAATTATTTAAGGCAAAGGAAAACACGACGCCAATTATGTAGGTTTTTCACAACAAAGTGAAAAATGAAGCATTTGTTCAATATAAGCAGGTGCTTCATGTTTCACAAAGTTTTCAAAGGTCAACTTCTGCATCAACATCAAAAGGCGTATCTAGTGGTTAAGGTATCAACAAAAATATGTCCACAATCATCTAGTTATTAATTAAGACCAGAATGAAACGGCAAGAACTGGCCTCTTATCCTGCTAACTGCGACCATAATAGAGTATTCAAGTACCATGAATCATTGTAAGATGTTAAATGATCGACGTCTGATCTCGATCTAAGCTCATTGAACCTAACACTAGTGTACCCAAATTTCAAATGATCGGATGATATTTGAAAAAGAAGAAAGTTGATATTGTAGTTAAAGTTATGAGCAAAAGCGAAACTGACTAACATTTAGCCCATGGTGCAACGGAAACACCTTCACTATCCAATATAAGAGTCCAGCAGTGGTTAGCCATACTGCCAAACGCGGCTGCCACACCAATGTTGTCTGTTTTGTAGTCTAGAAGGTCGACAGGACTGTAAAACAGAAACAGTTTATTTCATGAAATAAAAATATTCATTTAATCAAACATCAAATGTTTATTCTGTTTCACGGCGATCTGTACCTTATCAAACTTTATTGAATGACTGGCGCAAATTTCCTTTGATATCGCGAGTGCTTGAAATTCCCGGTAATGGAACGTGAATCTATGTAACTGTATCAGCTAGGATTTCAAACTCGGTCAATTTTCATAATCGATCATCGGAAATAATCGGACAGGTCCTTTCGATCAATCGTTGCTACTTAATCGAAATTTGCTAAACTTATACAAAAATAGTATGCATATCAGCTCTGATAGGCATAAAGATGTGCTAGTAACATGCAGACAAAACTATTTTGGGGTTAGACATGCGATAGGCTAAACGGTGACATTCTGTTGCCGATAATAATCGATTATTCAAATTCATAATCGATTTAACGATTATTAAACCTGTCCGATACAATTTTCGAGTATTGTCGATCATTGTTTGAACCCTAGTTTAGGAGGCGATGCGTAATAGTTAAAGCACCCCCACATGGACTTTACCGGCTTGTAAATAGTACGCTTTGTAAATAAGAGTTGTTTTCCATGACGCCCAAGAGCCTAAAAGAGCCGGCTAAACCCGTGTGTTTGTGTTGTAACTATTGTAAATGTAACTAACATTGCCATCAAAGAATGTAGGTATTGGCATCTGATCCGGTTTCAAGCTTATTTATATTCGGCTAATACAAAGGAATATGTTGTAATAACATATCAAATTCTTGTTATCATATGGATAGGTAGTCTTGTAATTTGTCGGCAGAAATTAGACGAGGATGATACATTATGTTGCAGCTATTCGGGTTCTGAATTATAAATTATCCCCCTTTCCGAAAAGGCCATCACAGTGCAAGGCTTAAAGTTTTTACAGCCGATTTAATTTGATCATCTTTGGGTTTGAATTTGAACTAATTCGTAAACTTCTTTGATTGTATAAATGGCTGATTATTGTGTAACTGTTGTGAAAGTATTCACAAATCAGTTTCAAGTTGGATGTTTTTGGATTTATGCGGCTCGACTCGTACACGGAAACAATTTTACGAAGGCATGAACTCATTATATTTGTAATCATAAATATCGTTGTATCTGTTATCAAATGTAGACTTATTTCTTCATTACTGTAGAGCATGAATGGTTGGCTTTTGTTGAGCTTAAGGTATCTTTAATTGTATTGAATGATTTTATTGAAACGTTTGCGGATTCGTCCAAATAACGGTCGTGCAAACAATTTGCGTCCACTTGTTTGTATTTTATTGTGATTTTAATTTTTACAAATAGTACAGATATTATTACAAAAGATGTTTAAAACGTTTTATAGCAATATAAAAATGAAATTCCCTCCGATGATAGTATTTATTTTATTATCTAAATACATTGGTGTGTCGGGTTTAAATAGTTTGTTAGTCTTTTTGGGGGTATGCCGAAGAGAAAATAAACCAGCCCCTATGCCAGGCCAGCCACAGAAGACAATGAAACCAACGGGTAGGTCCTGGAGGTTGATCATGGCCCAGGGTGATCCACCGGTTGTGAATGGCATATCAGGTAATGTAGAGAGCGTTGTTTCGGTAAATTCCTCTTTTAGACGGAATGTGCCCCAAAGCATAAAATTGTAAACGGCAATCTTATAGAGTTAGGCCAACTACATGTACTTGGACCAAAGCTGCCTAACCGAGCGGGACGCTTGTCTGTGTTCAAAAAAAGGTCGTTCAGGAGAAGAAATAATATGTAATAGACCAGTGGACTGACGCCGTTCTTATGATGATAATAATAACGATAATAATAATAAAAATAATAATAATAATAAGTGCCACTGAAAATCCTTAACTTGATCACTATCTTGATGACTGCTTTTTTGTTGGTGAAGCAGACACAAGCGACTGGTCACAAGTTTACTGGGATTTGCACAGAGTTGGGAGGTCCTTCATCTTCAGTTAAAATAGTTGGTCCAGCAACTGGGATAACCCTTTTAGGGCTTGAAATTGAGTCAGTTGGCCAAAGAATCCGTATACCATTAGACAACATAGGTGAATTGGGGCATATTTTGCTGGACTCTCCGGCAACTTCAAAATCGGACTAGGTCATGTTATTTTTTTTTCTCTCGAGCAATACCCCTTGCAAGGGTTTTTATTCGTAGGTTCTATGATGCAATGTCGGGCATTTCTAATCCAAATCATTTCATAAGAGTGACAAAATCCATGATAGAAGAAATTGATATGTGGTTAATGTTTTTGGATCTCTCTGTTTTTGCAAGTTTCCAGCCAAAAATCTGATAATTATCTTCACTTGTTCACCGACACGCTGAGGCTGGTCATGGCGGCGCGGCTTACTCGAAACCGCACTGGGTTTTTTGTTGGTCCGTCAGTTGCCATCATGGCAATCTAAACACACAATTAGAGGTTTCATTTATTCGGAATGAATCCCCATTTTCTTAGCATTTTATGTATGGTCATACAAAATTATTTATAATAAAGTGATACTTCACACAGACAACAAAGCCTTGGTTTCTGTTTTGAATAAGAAGATATTAAAAAATAAAGAATATTAAAAAGAGTGATGCATTTTGTGCGGCCTTTTCTGCTACATATATGCAATTTCGAGCTGTCATATTGAAGGGTCAAAATATGCGATTGTATATGCTCTTTCTCGTCAGCCGTGGTCAAGGCTCCGGTGTCTAGCTCCCAAGAAGGACCAAGTCCCGGCATCGATTCCAACGAGGTATATTTACAGGCAGATTTCATCCATGCTTTTAATGATACATCTCGATATTGGGAAAAAGTTTGCGGGAACACGCTGGGGAGCTTATGGAAAGATCCTGCATCAGATCTATACAGGAGCCATAAGGTTAATTGTAGAGTATACCTCAACTTCATGGCCCACAGCCTCAAAGACTAACAAGAGCAGGCTGGACACATGATTCAGGATCATCATTGGTTCCACGAAGAACACTCCAGTCAGCGAAATGAGAAAACCGCCGACATAGAGCCACTAGAGTCAATGCGAGAGTGCAAATCCCTTACACAAACAGAGAAGGCCAATAGACTACCTTCCCACCAACTGAACACAAAGCTGTAGAACCTGACGAAGAATAGGCTGAAGCGTCAGAGCCTCAATCACATTGTGAACGATCTTTGGAGGGACAAGGAAGAGTTTATGGGTTCCAGTGTGGAGCTTCTAGAGCCGGATTATGGATCCCGAGAAGTTGTGTCCCTCTTTTAAGGCTGAATGTACCAGGTCTTGAGAAGAAGGGAGATCAACCTCAGCTTCTGCAGAAGTCTCTTGCGCTGGAGATGATCCATAAGAGATGATATCCCCGGAACTCTTGGGTGCATGCTTGTACAGATGGGTCAGCAGAGACAGCTGCAAGAAACGCAGGTAGTGGAGTTTTCATTACATTCCCTGACATACCCAGTATGTCTCTTTCATGTTCCCGTAGGAGAGAGGAGCTCTTATTACATAGCAGAAGTAGGGAACTCGGCAGCCTGTCAGTGTGGTGCAGAAGAACAGACTCCATACCACCACCTCCAGGACTGTGAGCACCTAAAGGAGCTTCGTATGGAATTTTAGAGTACTGACATCCCGTTACACACCAAACTATGGGGCGATGCGGATCAGTTACGGAAGACAGTGCATTTCGTCACCGCATCTGGAATTTTTTTTAAAACGGCCATGAAAAATGGAAAGCAGAAAAATAAAACAAGGAGATATTGCGATGACATATTTAACATAGATAACCCCTTGTTTGACCGAATGCGTACTTCTATTTACCCTAAAAAACAAATAAATAAAGCTAACAGTTCAAATAATTCAGCCGTCATTCTTAATTTAGACCTTTCAATTAAAAGTGGCATTGTTTCTTCTAAAATCTATGATAAAAGAGATGAATTTAATTTGAAAATAGTTAATTACCCTCATATTTACGGAGATGTTCCCCGTACTGCATCCTACAAGGTTTACATTTCACAACTTAATAGCTTCGCTAGGGCCAGTTCTTCCGTTGAGGATTTCATTAATCGCAATCGTGTTATTACTGAAAAGCTCATCAGGCAATGATACATGTATGACAAACCTCGTAAGACCTTCTCTAAGTTATATAGATATCTCTCATTAGCAAGTATACATTATTTTAAAGACGCTCATGCGACATGGTATTTCACACCCAGAGTTTTATGGTGATGTGATTTACAAGCTTCGGAAAATAGTTGGACATACCCATTTTCAAAGTATGTTTATAAAACGTATTAAAAATTCTTTAAGAAGGGTTATGATCAAACAATATTACAACGCACTGCATGTTTGGTGGTCAGCCCTTTTACAGTTGTTCACCACGCTTCCCTCTTCGCTTGTGCGACGACAGGAAGGTCATAATACTCTATGAAGACTAGTTTGAAAGCCGGAAACTGATGGAGTATGTCGGTTATTTGTATTTTGTCCGTTCTGTCGTGCCCTTGATGGCTGCTCTACAGTTACTCTGACTTCTGACAAGTCATTGAGTACATTAATGATTGGCGAAAACAGGCAATGATTTTTAATAGTTCTATGTTTTACATATAGTTTAAAACTGGATTTTCCATCACTGATGTTGTGTAGCAATCGGACGGGGACATCGTTTATTTACACTGTACGTCTGATGGGGTGATGATGGGATAAGAATGAGGTGTGGCGCCCCTAAACCGGTTTTAAACCCCAGTGGCGTACCAATGAACGTTCCAAGGCGGTACTCCTGTCGTCACCCTAGATTTATGTCTGGTATGCCTTGTGTGTCTTCTATATGTTGCGTATGTTTGGGTTCGCGCGTGTGTGTGGGGGAGGAATCGGGGGGGGGGGGAGGGTGCGGATGTGAGTGTGTTAAGAAAGTGTTTTTTTCTGTGCTGTTCGAGTGGCTGTTTGTTTTGTATGTGGTATATCCTGCAAGACTTAATTATCTACTTTTACGTCACTTATATCAGATCCGAGGCTGATCGCTTATTAAAAGCAGCTTTAGCATCCAACACAAAACCTTCATATGAAAGTTACGTAAATACTCCCCGTGAACATTTTTACAATGAGCTGTGCATCTACTCTACAACATGACACGGCATCATCACGACAAATGTTACTACGTCTACCAATTGTTGTTACACGAGGAATAGTCAAAACAAAGTCGCGGTAAGGCGTTATTTTTTGTTTTGTTACATGTCTCTTACTTGATATTTGGATGATATACAGATTAAGCATCGCAATATGCTAAAGCCATAAGGTTTAAGGTATATATGCACTGAAAACGTAAATATTTGTTTTGTTTACGTTTTATTCTTTTAAAAAAAAGGAGATTATGTTATTTGTACCGAATGTAATCTATAATAAACATGACCCTTCTTGCTGTATATGATTTTTAAGTTTATGTTGATGATTGTTTGCGATTTGCTTAGGATTTTGGTATCGGATGCATGTTACGGTATATTAACGACAAACTGAAAAACGTTACTGAATACTATCCACAGTGTTACAACATCTGCCAGAATACCAGCCATGGATATTTCCTTTGATGAAACAAGTTTCAACGAAGAGTATAAGAATCCACCATTAGTATTCATGTAGGATAAGGATTTCTCACCCGAGGGTCAGAAATTCACGTAAGGGACGAAGCTTTCCGAGTCCCATGCGTGAATTTCTTATCCCGAGGGTGAGAACTTCTTATCCTACATGAATTCACGAATGGTGGATTTTTTTT